>JAHRHJ020000260.1:0-88544 GCA_019776745.2 Taxus chinensis | reverse complement strand
TTGGCTCGCTGAAACTGAAATTGCAACTACATCCATAAATCATATATCATATATTTCATCCATAATTCTCTGTATGTAACTATGGAAATGTCAGATATGCTCATTGTAGTTTTCAGCAGAGCTTACATAAGATTATCACTAACAGATTAAGAGCCTTTGAACTATCAGCAGCAAAACATATTCCAATACAATTACTCTACCCGAGATGATTAAACAGCTGTTGTCCACTTACAGGCGAAACTATTTCATGATTATTATGTGCTTATTTATAGTATGTATCCACAGTACATTTCTTAAGATAACATTGCTAATCCCAATCACGGGAGCATCTATTTCTATCACACAGAATTGGAGGTCCCAACAATTACCAAAAACAATAAAAAAACTGAAACAAAAAAATTAAATAGGTTCAATTCCATGCAATAATTGTTCGACTAAACAGTATAATCACATAGATGGCCAGCTAAAGTGGCTTTTCCATACACAAGATTTGCTATGACATCTGTGTAAATAATTAATCAACTCTGCAACTGCATATTTCAGTACAAGCTCCATTTCACATCCGGACATCAAATCTTTGGTCAAATTTATTTTGTTTAATACTGATCAACTAGAAGCATTCCCAAACCAAGTTCAAGTTTTAGTCCAAGCTCAAATCCGCATTTATAAATTAAAAGTCGCCTCATATTTATACCATTTTACCACTGATACGTTAATAACATTGAGAATCCAGATCAAAGACATGAGTTTTTCAACCAAATTGAGATAAAAAACCACAAATTTGGTAGTTCTGTAATAATTTAAGCTCTTTATTACCGATCATCTAGAAAACATTTCTGAGAGCGGTTCAATGTGATTCGCCGGAGGCGTTTACTTTGGAGTAGGCTTTGCTGGAAAGTGTCAATTCCGGCAACATTTTCCGGCCTAACCTTTCCGGCTACCCACTTTGCTCTTTTACATGAACAATACCCTACAAAAACTTACACATCAAGAGCATGTGGGCATACATATGATAATAGGTAACAATACAAAACAAAATTATAAACTATACAATATGTCATATTTGTTTTTACTTGCAACAAACAAATTATAATTACCTTTATTGTGTGTGTGAAATGTATGTTAATTGTAAAAAAAATTGACAATGACAAAAAACATTAGATTTTAGTTCTTAATTTGCCTATCACATATTCCTTTATATTAAATTAAATTTAGTTATTAAGATTACAAAATGAGTCATTTTGAGTTAAATTAAATGAAATAAATAACAAATATAAATAATAATAATTTGATATATAGTTGAATTAAATTATCTAAAATGAGGTCATTTTGAATTAAATTAGATGAAAATAAATAAAAAATATAAAATAATAATATTTTGATAGGTAGGCAGAATACCCGACGTGTGGCCGGAACAGTGTAAGCCATTATTGAAGACATTAATAAGATACTGCCTTTGCTAATATGGCCCGCTCAGAAGCAAACCGAACAGACTGCGTAGTGGGTGGGAGGAAAAAGAAAGCAAAATAATTGCATGCTACATGACGCTGTTTATCAGTTCCTGTCGCCGTGTCCACCGCTTCGCCATAACTCCCGCTGGAAACTGCACACTGTGTATGCGTAGTGGGCGAATAAAAGCTTGTCAATCGGATATACGTGCAACTCTGTAACAGTGCGAAACTCATGTCAGACACAGTGTGCTGGTGCGATATTTAGAGGAGTAATTGCATTTGTTACAGAGTCGGTCATTGCTGTGTACCTGTTGTCCTCCTCTTACAGGCTGCTTCAACTATATCTCTCTATAAATACACCCCTGCTCTTTTAAATTTACATCCTGCACCATCTCCCCCGCTTGATTGTTATCGCTAGCGCTTGCAACACCCTCTCACCTCATATACGCCACAGTTCAGAGATATAACAGGTTTGCAAAGTATTGTTCTGTTGCTATGCCAACTTCTTCTGGATCAGTTTTTAGCAGCATTTCTTTCTTTCTCTGTATTTACTGTAATGACACGCTGGGCTCCATTCATACCATTGGATTATCATTATTCATTTCTCCTAAA
Source organism: Taxus chinensis (assembly GCA_019776745.2). Lineage (NCBI taxonomy): Eukaryota > Viridiplantae > Streptophyta > Pinopsida > Cupressales > Taxaceae > Taxus > Taxus chinensis. Next base: position 86,481 of record JAHRHJ020000260.1, on the reverse strand, counting down.
GGATTCTGCCATATCTAGCTGTCTAGTATATTGATTGGAAAGAGAATCAATGCAAATCAATCCAGAAGTTAGTTTTTGTATTTGATGTACATACTGTCAACCTTTCAAAGATTTCATCCATCCAAACAATTAAAGATACAGAGGAAAGTTGTACTTGAATATAACATGAAATTGCTCTATTTAATTTTGGGTATTGACCAACTATGAAATAGAACTGTGAAATACAAAATATTTATTTTATTATTTCAAAAATGCCCTTTCCTACCCATAGCTTTGATTTTATCAAATAACATGTACATATGACATTCCTTCCCTTTTCCTATCCTTATCTAATATCTTATGTTCTCCTTCCCTTTTCCTGTTCTTATCTAATATCTTATGTTCTCAAGACATATTCTTGCACAGCGCTTACGCTTTCTGCTATATTTACCTGTCTTACCTCAATTTGCTAGTAAATCACTTCTATTGCTTATTCTACTGTATCTATCTGGACATAACCAAGTACCCTGTTGAAAGCCTGAATTCTATGGTAAAAACTAAAAACTTTATGCAACTTTAGCTCTTTATAGCTTAGATAATTTAATTCAACTATATATCAAATTATTATTATTTTATATTTGTTATTTATTTTCATTTAATTTAACTCAAAATGACTCATTTTGTAATCTTAATAACTAAATTTAAATTTATATAAAGGAATATGTGATAGGCAAATTAAGAACTAAAATCTAATGTTTTTTGTCATTGTCAATTTTTTTTACAATTAACATACATTTCACACACACAATAAAGGTAATTATAATTTGTTTGTTGCAAGTAAAAACAAATATGACATATTGTATAGTTTATAATTTTGTTTGTATTGTTACCTATTATCATATGTATGCCCACATGCTCTTGATGTGTAAGTTTTTGTAGGGTATTGTTCATGTAAAAGAGCAAAGTGGGTAGCCGGAAAGGTTAGGCCGGAAAATGTTGCCGGAATTTGACACTTTCCAGCAAAGCCTACTCCAAAGTAAACGCCTCCGGCGAAAAATAAAAAATGAAAAAGTAGAAAAGATTTGTGAAAGTCGTGAAGCCAATTTATAATTATTCCGGTTGCTTAACACTTAATTATCTTTATCTTTCACACTGGAAAGGTGGAAAAAAGCACAAGTGACAGGTGGAAAGTAACGTGGCCGAAAGGTAATTGTTTTGATTGCTTTATTTTGGTGTGTGGTATTTTGGGTTTGCACTCTTTGCAGAGTTATTTTGATTTGTGTTTTTGGTCTGCAGTCTCTGTTTTTGTTTTCAGTTTTTTTGGGGGCATTTGATATGGAGTCTATGAGTTTTCATGGCCATGGGATTTAGTTAGAGTGTATGTTTTCGGATCTGTATTTATGTGTTTTGAATAGTTTCTTTTAGGTCTGTGCTTATTATTTTGTTTGAGGGATTAGAGCAGGGGAGCAGATTGGACTTGGAGCAGGCGCGCAATGGAGGACATCATCTTTTGCCTTATAAATTCTTCTGAACTGCTGGCAAGTGTATTTCTTCTTCTACTAGTACAGATGTTTGATAAGAATTTTATATTTTTACTGTTAATAGGACTAGATCCTTTTGAAACAACCTTTCCCCATATGGCTTTCTCAAGGATTTAATAATTTCTTCTTTTGCACCTTCAAATAAATGCAGTGTGTTTAGGTTGGGAGGCTGTAATTTTATAAACATTTTTAGGTGTAAATTTCCCGTGGCTCTGTAGTTGTGACTTGCTAGGGTTTTTAATATTTATATGTGATAGTCGATCCTATACAGATACAGGGCTTCTCTGTGGTGCATGTACAAGGTTTAGATACGGGGATTCTCCGTGTTGCATGTCTTATCTGTTATTTCCAATGGCTTCATAGTTGTATTTTACAGTATAAAACTGTTTTAATGTTTTATGCACAGGATTTTAGGCTTTATGCACAGATATTTAGAATTTTATTTAGGGTTGATCATAGTTTTTTTTCATGGAATGATAGTCAAGGGCTTGATGCTATAATCTTCATTTAAAATCATGGAATGAGAGTCAAATGTTTGATGACGAAGGGGATGTATTTGTAATTTAGAGGTCAGGCTTTACCGTCTATACCGTCTATGTAGATTGATTTATGATTCAGCTTGTAATAAGGTGTTGGATATTTTTATTAGAAGTTTCAAGCAGAAGTCAGATGCAAGCTGAAGCAGTGGCTACTATTGAAGTAAAATGAATATTGGCTTTACAGTAGGTAGATTAATGGACATCAAAGCTTTAAATATTGCAGTTATTTGGAATAGGTTGAAATAAAATCAAAGCTTCAAATATTGCAGTTATTTGGAATAGGTTGAAATAAAATCAAAGCTTCAAATATTGCAGTTATTTGGAATAGGTTGAAATTTTATCCTCTAGAAAATGTTTGTTATACTGCTTTAAATTTGAATTCAATTAAACGTTGGGATGAACTTTGAAGACTAGGGCCCTGTGAATGACTGTGTCAGTTTCAGGGTCTCCCCATAAATTTGTCTTGTTATTTAGTAATGGCACTACAATTAGTAATGTTTGTATCAGTCATATTCTTCGTCACTCTCCCTCTCCTCCCCCCTCACTAACAAGAACTGCATCTTCATCCCACCATGTTAGTTCCTCTGTTTCCTCTTCCATCTCTGCAAAACAAGAATTAGTGGTGAGCTACTTCTGTGTCTTGTATAAGAGTCAATGTTGTGATTGGGCCTCCTCTAAGCATCATGCTTCACATATAACTTATGGAGGCTATCGAATTTGATGTCCAAGATTCCTCTTGTTTGGGAGATCTGAATCAATCACTGCTGCAGGTCTAGGCCCCGTCCTAGTATCCCAAAGTTTCAATAATGTTCTTCCATAGGCTCCTTTAGGGTCTCCTGAGATAATAGTCCTGGAAGATTCCATAAAAAGCCTTGAATTTCAGCTCTGTTTCCTGATATGCTGCTCCGCCAAGATCCCAAAGAGAGAGAAACAAGGTCTCGAGAGGTGTTATTTAATGAGCACTCCCCCACAAAACAAAAATATTTAAAAAGTTAAGAAGAGCAGGACCTCTGACCCCTAAGTATTAATTGTGATGAGCAGATTAGAGGGCAACGAATCTGAATAATGCTCAATAGCTGAGAATTTAAGGTCTTTTATATATGCACACAAGACCCCAAACCAAATTAATAAACAGGACCAATCAAAAGCCAATGCCAATCAAGTCAAGTTACAGAAAAATTTGCAAACACAAAAACGACAGGCTTATTTACAAACACAATAATGGCAGGATTATTTACGAACCCGTACCCATTAATTTTATTCTGAATAAAATAATACAGTATATATGGAGAACCCTTTGGCGCCCTGAAATCAATCAATCAGTGTCCCATCACAACAATTTCCTCTTAATTTAAATATTTCTCGCAAATTCTTGAAGAAGAAACTAGAAAATTGTAGGCAATAAACTAATATTAGCTTCACAATCAAAGATTTAAGAAACAAATTTCTAGCGGGGAAGAAATGCTATATTAAATCCTCAAGAAACACATTTACCCAATCATGCCAAAGTAATAAAGAAAAATAAGTTAATTGCCAGAATCAGCACGTTTTGAATGCCAAAAGAGAGCCGAGGATGGAACAAGCATAACAACACTTAAACTAGTGTTATGGGCCACATGATCACCTTAGATAAAATGTTACTATTCCTCAAACAGTCTTGCTGTTAATGGGAGTTGTATTCTGCTGGAACTGTTTTGGAAATGTGAGATAGATAGATCTCAGTTTCCTTTCTCTGTTCATCTACTGATAATTGTTTTTTCTTTTCCCATGGAAATACAGTCAAAAGGGTCTGATCAAGGTCTAACGAGTTGGGTAGTATGTTTATTGGTGTGGTGTTGGGTAGTATTGGTGTATTGTCTGACATTTACTAGAGAAATAAAGGCTTCAAGCAGAAGAAAAAGTTGAGTTGGTGATGCAGAAAAATGAATGATGAGAAATACAGTACCAGAAATTGCAGAAAATAAAAGGGATTTCCATTCCTCGCTGGGGGTTAGTGATGCCTACAAAATTGAAGCAGAGCACGTGAACTTGATGCATGCTTTTGTAACTAATATTTCTGTCTCTCCCGCAATCACACAATCTATTAAAATGAATGGAACAATTCGTATGCAAATTTGAAAGTCATAGGTGCAAAGACCACACCGGTGTTTTGCCAATAGATCTAAAGAAACTCAAATGATTGTCTGTTTTAATTGGCACAGTTGCCGACAATGCTACAGAGATGAGTGTTTCACTTTTATCTCCGGTGTAAAATGCTCTTACTTATGTTTTTTAGCTTCGCAATAGTAAATTTTACTTATTAAATATTGGTGCTTCATGTAGTAAAACTAAACTATGTGCAGCCACAGGCGTCTTTACACTTTGTATCTTTGTATAATTCTCCAAACCTTCCAACTTTCAAAGCTGCACATGCATGTTCCATTCATTTTAATTGATTGTGGGAGAGACAATAGTCTTAGAGAAGTGTGCATCTACATCCAGGTGCTCTACTTCAATTTAGTAGGCATCACTAAACTATGTGCAGCTACAGTCATCTTGACACTTTGTATCTTTGTACAATTCTCCAAACCTTCCAACTTTCAAAGCTGCGCACGAATGTTCCACTCATTTTAATTGATTGTGGGAGAGACAATAGTCTTAGAGAAGCGTGCTTCTAAATCCAGGTGCTCTGCTTCAATTTTGTAGGCATCACTAAACTATGTGCAGCTACGGTCGTCTTTACACTTTGTATCTTTGTCTAATTCTCCAAACCTTCCAACTGTCAAAGTTGCATACACATGTTTAATTCATTTTAATTGATTGCGGGAGAGACAATACACTTAAAGAAGTGTGCATCTAAGTCCAAGTGCTCTGCTTCAATTTCGTAGACATCACTAACCCCCAAGATGGGACCGGAAATACCTTTAATTTTCTGCAATTTCTGTTAATGTATTTACAACTAAAGGCTTCAAACACAAGATAAATGAATGTTGAGATTATCCCAGAGGCTACGTGTTTGTTTATACGAAAGGTAGGTTGAGTTCTTGCCGTTCACTTCTCTTTGTCATAAGAAGTCTTAATTGTTAGATTTGAATGCAATTTGGAGATTCAACGGACTGATGTTTTCCTCTCCCTTTGTTAATAACCAATGGCAGACATGAAAAATTGTTGAAATTTTTTGAGTAATCATAAATTCTGATAGATCTGGAGATGTTAAAAAATTCTTATAGCTGGATCATGACCTCGGTTCTGAATATGAGACAAATCTTGGCCAATCTCAACGTGGGTTGTCATTCTTTCCACTATATGAAGGGAATCCCCCAGAGCGATTGGAGTTGAATCAAATTTGACGATGAAGATGTAGCTGTTTCTGTACCTGAAAATGGTGAGGAAGGAGAAAGAGTAGGTGACAGTATTGTGAGTTGTATACTATTTATTTGCATTATTTTTTGTCAAACTTGACTCCTAATATCAAAATTTTGTAATGGTTATTTGATTCTTTTGGCGGTTGTGCACTGTAGTGTCTTCAGTGTAGCCCGACATTCTCAACCTTGATGGGGATCATTCAAAGACACCATAACTACGGTATTTTTTTAAGTTGGCATAATTTATTTGTTTATATGAGTTCTATAACATATTTTGTTTGTTTATACAGCATTCAGTGCACTTTTGGCTCAATAATTATGAAATAGATTGGCATTTGTTGTTTGTTTGCAGTGTATGAGATTTTTGAGGAGGATACCAAGAGGTTTAATGCAGACCTAAATTGAATGTACACCATTTTTTTATTATTGTTTTTAAACATATTTACAATTTTATTCGCGCTGATAAGCTTTTCTTATCGCCAGAGGCTGCCTGCACTGTTCATCGACGGCCATTAGGGCTTCTCAGCAGATGCAAGACCATGGAAATGGTTCTGGCTGTTGATGTTGTTTTACTTTGCATTTTTTTGTCATTTTGTGGAGACCCCGTTGATCCCCCTTGCCCTGTCCATCCCCTGTTGCACTGCTGGTGCAGATTTTGCATTTAATTAAATCACTGTGAAAGGGGGGTTGATATAAATGAATTTTAATGTGTGCTGTGACAGATATAGCCGGAGACTGTTGGGTTTTAAACCACGTTTTTTTTCCGGATCTCATTTGCCAGAACCACGTGTTTTGGTTTGGCCAGAACCACGTGTTATGGTTTTGCCAGAACCAAAGCCAAAGTGTGATTCAGAGCCAAGGCGTGCCCAGATCTAGAGCCAGAACAGGCAGAACCAACGCCAATGCCAAAGCAAGAGGAAAGAAAGTGAGTTAAACGACCATGGAGCATTACAAAAAGCGGAGAAGATGACATTAGGCATAAAAAACAAAAGCATGGTGAAGGTGCAGAGCATAGGCGTATGAATGATTACTCTCATAATTTTGTCAAAAAAAGGTCTGCTCACTCAGAATTTTGTGAGAGATATTAAGGCTGCCAGCGCGCCTAAATATTATCCTTCTTTACTGAAACTACTAGAGAAGAAAGATGAGTTGTGAACCAGCGAGCCTGCCCTTCACATTCCTATAAAGCTGATATTAAACAACTAGAGCTCTCAAAGATGACGTTTGGAACAAGGTTTGATGTAGTCCCTGCGGATCCTCCATGGGAAGAATATGCTGGAAGTGCTCCATTAAGTAGTATGCACCTTTTAATTTTTTTTTGAGGATTTTAGGGTCTCTCACACATATTAGGCGCATTAAATTTATGATTTAGATCCAACCTTATCTAGATAGCATGTGGATCATGACCAACGAAACCCTTTATTATCATGGAAATGGCTTATCATAAGTGTTTACGATACATTGATTACCCCAATGGCACCACGATCACATACAATCATAGAGAGGGTGGAAAAATGTAAGTGTAACATACCATCCCTGATTAGAGAATAGAATAAAATATCAAACCCGATTTGAGATAAATATGGTGCTTTCCTGGCATTCCTAATATTCATATATTTGTGGGAAAGAATTTCTACAAATCTAGTGATTCTTTTATCTTGTTTTTTTGTAATCGTAATTTATTAAAAAAATGGGTCATAGGTTTGAGTCACAAAGTCGTTTTCTGGATAAATTTGGCTCCTTTAGGATAGTGGTAACCATTCATTTACCTACCCAATAAGAAAAAAAAGATATGTCAGTTTATTTGGCATTTACCTCATTCCAACCGGTCCCCTGCATTCACAGTTTGCTTTAGCCTATGGGCCAAATTAGACCAGAGCTTGCTGTGAGCACATACATATAGAATTGACTGTTGAAATAATGAGTTTGCTCTGTAGTCTTATGTTTTGACATGGTGCAGGCAAAATATTAGAAAATGTATCAAGAATGAGTGAAATGAATTTAAATGCAGGGACTTCAAGGCAACCCTTGTTTCTTTTTCCTCTGGGTAGGAAGTACGGAGGGACTTGAGATAGGAAGAAAGTGTTTGGAAAAGGTAATGCATTATTATTAAAACAAAAGAGGCTTGTGAAGATATATAAGGAATGTTTAATATGATCAGATTTTCATTTTTCTTTACAGTGGGGATTCCATAGAATTGAAGATGTCTGTTGCTTGAAAACAGACAAGCATTGTCAGAAAAACTTAACCTTGGTGGATGACGGACACACATTATTACAACGTACAAAAGTATGTATTTATGCTAATCAAGGTACATAGCCTTCTCATTTAGGCCTGTGATTTTTTTCTTTTCTTTTTAAAGCCAAGGAAGTTATGTACTGATAAATATTTTTAGCACTGCAGGAGCATTGTTTAGTAGGTGTAAATAATAGAGCTAGAAAGCATCCGTTAACTATTCACATACAATTTATATTCGAAGGATAGAGAGAGACTTAAGTTGATGTGTCAAGATGCAAATACAAGAGAAGAAAAGATCTTGTGCAACGATCATGCCATTATGTCGTGTTGAGAAATTTGTAGCCATCGAGCTTGGTTGGGTAGCAGCATCGTCTAGAATGAGAACCTACAAATGTAATTGTTGGTGACGAAACGCAGCACCCCTGGGACTCCACAACGCGATCGTTTGAGACTCCCAGTGCGATTGCACAACATGGAGCTTTTCCCAAGTGTGGGACCTCGCGAAATCGGAAAAGCTCTCCGGATGAAGGCCGGCTCCTATTCCTCTGTTCAGATGCACCAATGAAACGTAGAGGTTTACCCAAAATACCTAATCTAACTACCAAGGAGACAGGGAGAGAGAAATGCATAAAAATAAACCTAAGCTAGGGAGGTGATGCACCGAGGAATGAAGAACATATGTTTTGCCAATTAAACACAGACCACAGAAATGCAATGCAATATCATGCACAGATAAACATATTCACAGTGAAAGATCAAGAGGATGCAAAATGAAACACATAGAGGGTTGAGAAACATCCACAGTCATGTATTTATTTGCTCCGAAGGTTGATACAATACACTGCAAAAAATGCCCAGAGGCAAAGGTGCATTACAGTTTTCAAATGGGAGGTTTGAGCTCCACAACTCCACCTGCCAAAGAGAAGAAGGGAGGAGGCACAAAACAAAAATGTTCAACCTTTAAAAAACAGCCCCCTCCTTACATTTTATATGGAGGAAAAGAGAGGGAGAAGAGAGGAATTCGAACTGCCCCAACCACCTCCAAGACTGCACTTAACTCTTCAACAACCATGGTGGTAGGTGAGATCCCCAACGCCTGTCGGGTTCGGAACTCCCTTGTGCATTTGCATCGGGTATAGAGGACTGCTCGACATGTCTCTGATCTGTGTGTTTCCGACTTGTTAACCCGACTATGAACCCGATTTCCTTGTGCGTCGGGTTTTCTACCCCTTGCGACATGTCTTTTGGTGTCGGGCTTTGGCGGGCTCCCGACATGCTTCTTCGACGTGCAAACCCGACTTGCTTTTGCGCCATGGAAACCCGAATTACATTGTGTCGGGTTTCGACGACCTCCCGACATGTTCCTTCATCATGCGTTTCCGACCCGAAAACCCGATTCCATTCGCGATTGCTTTGGCGCGGGATTTGGAGACCCGCATGCATATTTCTTCTTTGTCGGGTTTGGAAGAAACCCCGACATGTCCCTTTGCCGTGTCTTTCCGCCGCTTAAACCCGCGTTTGCTGTGGTGTCGGGTTTCTGAGCCCTTCCGTCATGCCCCCGCGCCATGCTCCTCCCCCCTGTCTTCCCGACCACTAAACCCGCGTTTGCATCCGCGTCGGGTTTTTCGGCCTTCGCGACATATCCTTTCGCGTCGGGTTCATCCTTCTCTCCGACATGCCTTTGCGCCCTGCTCCTCCGCCTCTGAAACCCGCTTCCTCTCTGCTCTTCCCGACTCCTTTCGCGTTTTGCCCTGGTGTCGGGCCGGAGAGGGAAAAGTATACAACAGTAATATGCAATGAACCCTCTGTGGGCGCAACAACCCTCTGTGTTGATGAAAAACTTACAAACCCTTCTGCAACTTCTGTGCATTTTTAACCTTTTCATCTGTATTCCATTCAGTTGTAGCTTTTGGTTTAAAGTTTTGGTCCTTTTTATAAATTTATTTCATTCCAATGCAAGGGCCATAAATTCTGATTCTGCATATAGGGATTTTGGCTTGTGCATCAATTTCCAGTAGCTGGGCCATTCGCCAAACCATTAGCTATCAAAATGATTAACAGTAGAGGGTTATTCCCCACCAGGTATTTTTCTTCTTGATATTATATGCCTGATCATTGTGTTCACTACAAATTTGGGGATATCTGTTTGATTGCTGAATTTAATGGAGAATGAGGGTTTCTTGGACTATCTAATGAATAATTGTGGATACTTTGTTAACCAATGGGGTTTTTTTTACAATAACATTGGGCTCTTTATTGAAAATTTCTATTTCGTCCAATTGGGTGATTGTTTTATTTCTGATACTGAAGTTGTGTATTTCTTAATTAGGTTGTATGTGTTCGATTTGGTAACATGTTAGATTTCTCAATGTTCCATTTTTAACTCTGCCAAAGAGAAACAAAAGTGTGAGTATTATAATGCATCCACTCATGAGTCATAGATGCACGTGTTGTTTTCTAATTGCAACAAGATTAAAACGTTTCACATATATATACTGAATAGCCGAGACAATGGTTTCATGTGGCGAAGATATATTACACAATGACTGGAGCTTGAATTGTTATTGCCAAATTGTTTTTGTTATTATTTTCAATTTGCTATTTGGCAACCATTTGTTGTTTTTTGCTTTAAGAATGTTGCCGAATATTGATTATATGTATTAGATATGCTAGGAATTTCTCTATTGGCGGTTCTCAATAATTAAATGAGACTAGTGTTTGGCCATAATGTGTTTCAAGCTTTTTCCCAATGTTATGCACCGGACCATTAAAGGTGAGGGAATTGTAATATGGCTAAGCACATATGGGCATATTGTTTTTCCATTGCCTTGAATAAAAATGTTTCAAGTTCTTCTGTTACATGGCTTAGATGCATGACTGGAGATTGCAAAATGTTATTGTTAGTTTGATCCCATTTATGTTGCTTATGTGGCTTTACACACTCTGATTTTATGTCTATGTTAGAAGGGGAACAACAACTTGTTATATGATGTGAGGTGGTTTTCTCCAACCTTTTAATTTCTGTTATTCTGCTCTATGATTTGTTTGTGAATTTATTTTTGTGCTAGAGAAAAAATGAATTTGATACATGCTTTAGGTGGTTTATGAATATGTCCTTTTGCAACCCTGCATATTTCAGGGATCTGTCTCTATGTATCATGTTTTGGTTTTGTCCCTATATATTGAACTGTCTTATTTTATATAGGGAAACATAAAGGAAGAATCCATTTTGGGCCTCCCCAGATTAAAAGCTTTTGTGAGTTCATATTACATAGATTCACCTACCAATCCATACCATTGAAGGTTGCCAAATTAAGTAAGTGAAGTGATATAAAGATCATGTTGATTTACTCTTGAAAGTGTTGCACATAGTAGAATTTTAACATGCATCTTCTAGAAAATGGACCAAAAATATAAACTATAAGGGAGACTTCAAAATAGCTGCATCCATTGCTCTGCATAATTTGGCTATGAGAATATAAGTATGAAATCAGAAGATCTAGTTGTTGCCATAAAGCTGACAATGTAAATATTAAGAGAAAGGTTGCTGAGATGATAAGCACTAAGCCATAAATAAAAAATTATTACTAGTGAATCGTGACCCATCAATATTGAATAACGAAGACATGATAAGAATCAAGAGTGATATTCTACTGAATTTTTTGAACACAAATGCGGGTGGACTGTCTTAGGCTACTGTTCATACACCTTTTGTATTTTTTTGATACTTATAATTTTGTTGTGGTAGTTGTCTCTCTGTTATATCAAAGTTTTGGATTTTTTTGTTGCCTCGGAAACTCCGCTGTGCCATCCCAGAGTCTTAGGATGTAACCAAATTCATTTTACATTTCCCTGATATTAAGTCCTTCCACTTTATTCGGAAAAGGGAAAAGAAAATATGAAAAAATTCAAAACCACATAAATCAAGACATAGGAAGACAAACAACTACGGAGAAAAAGTCAATTAAAACATGTTTACAAGATACGTGAGGATATTCCTATCCGAGCTTAATTCTTAACACAAGATGTTGTTTATGTTATTTAAACAAATGAGATAATAATTTTAATTGTGCTTTCAACAAAGTGATAAATTAAATGTTTCTTTCAAAGTAGAGCTATGGTGAGCAAAAGAGCTTATGCATTACGTACTTTTAATTTAATATTTTTATTTTCAAATGTTTCAATTCTACAAATTCTTTTTTGTTTTCAGTTCACGACGAATACAAGAGAAGAATAACAATCTCAAAGGTGTCATTTAAGATCTCTATGGCAAATGGTCAAGGTGCGAGTTTAATTGAAAAAGTACTTTCAAGTTTGACCTTCAATAATTATGTGTGTATATAGGTTCCTCAGTGTAGTAAAGTGGGTATCTATTGCTCTTCATTTATGTGTTGCAAGTGCCAATATTTTTTTCTTACACCTAAATCAAGATGGTCACCGCTATTAACAAGTGGAGAATAACAATATCAAAGGTGTCATTTAAGATCTCTATGGAAAATGGTCTAGGTGTGAGTTTAATTAAAAAAATACTTTTGAGTTTGACCTCCCCCATCAATAATTATGTGCATGTATATAGGTCCCTCAGTGTAGCAAAGTGGGTATCTGCTGCTCTTCATTTATGTACTGCAAGTGGCGCAATTTTTTTTTACACCCACATCAAGATGGTCACTGTTAAGGTAATTGCTTTTGGGTTTACCTTGCTCAAGTTTACAGCGCCTTTGTGCAGATTATTTCAATATTAATGTTTACATTTTGTAAATTATGCAAAAGTAGAATTATAAGAAAGTGTAAATTATGCAAAAGTAGAATTATAAGAAATGGCAGAATTGTGAGGTCTCTTTTGCTTTATAGGCATGTTTTGGTGGCCACTTAACCAAAGATAAGATATGGTTCATCAGAATTGGGTAATATAATTTTATTTCACCTTCATTTAGAATGGAATGTCCCATTATGCCTGCTGGAAGTTGTGTATTATGTTTAAGGTAAATTGTGGTTTGAATTGATTTTTGCTTGTATATGTAGGCAACTTGCAGCCATGTGTAGAATATTTCTCCCTTGAACCATTGACAATAACACCAGGAAAAGCATATGCCGACTCATTTTCGAATGTAGCTTCTTCAATGGAAATCAAGAACCAACTATTTATGTGCCTTCATTGCTGCAAAAAATATATGCCTTCTTGACTGGAAGTGCCCCGTATTTCGACATGGGTGGTTTCTCGGAGTCAAATCAAGCACTACAATTGTTTTGTTTTCAGTTGCTTTCTTCTGTTTGTACATAGTTGAAATAAATTGGTCTTTCCGTTACCTGAATGAAAATTTTAAATGTTTTTTGCAATGAGAAAGGCACTCTCTTGTTACTGTATGGAGTGTTCTTACGAAGTTTCATGGGTTTATATTTTTTGTTGCATTATTAATAAATATGTATAGATTCTTGCGATACAGGATTTATTGAAGGAACTATGTCTCTCTTTGCCTAATGTACTTAACTACTCCATTTACCTTCCTTTCCACACTTATTTCCTCCACTCCTTCGATTTCTATTCACCGGCCCTATTGGCGTGTCCATTGTGCCTTGCGGTGCAATTGCTAGTTTAATAAAAAATAAAATATTTTGGAGAGGGCTGAAGGAGGCCTTCAAGACCCTCAAGGATGGCCATGGCCATTTTTGAGGGGTGTGTTGTCTAATAATTAGGTAGGGTGGTGGTATAATTTATTCTTTATTTTTAACCATATATAAATCGTAAAAATAAATTTTAACCATATATAAATAGTAAAAATAATTATTAATTATTAGGTTTGTAAATTTGTGTTAATATAATAGATTTTTAAATACTTTTAATCATGTATTTTATAATAAGACTAATAAATGTTATAATAACACTAATAAATGATCAATTGTTTATTTAGTAATAGTAAAAGTGATTTAAAAACATAATTCATTTCAACATAAATAGATTGTTTTAATGTATTCGTATAATTCTATTTTATTGTTATTTACATAAACAATGTGGGATGAATATTGATGTTTTAATGTATTTTTTAATTCACTCAAATAATTTTGTTTCATCTTTTCTTAAATAAATAGCGTCGTGATATTATTTATTTATTTGTAATTATTTATTTTTAGCTAGTTATGTAAATAATAAAAATACTTATTAACTATTAGACTAATCATATATCCAATGGGTAGTGGTGTAATGGTTCTTGGGTCTCCTAGTAATTGGGAAGTTCAAGGTTCAAATCTCGGCTCCGTGTCAATGCGGCTTTGATACCTTCGTGATAGGGCATCATGATAATGTGGTTTAATTTTGTTATGTTTGTGGAGCCTATTTGCATGTTAGAATGTGGTACACTTTCTATGTGTTACAATTTTCATGGGTGGTTTATGAACCCATGGGTAATGGGTAACCGTTATGGGGTATTTTTGGGCCCATGGTTTTTTCAATTTTTGCCCATTGTTTTGACACTCAGTTTTTTCCCTTGGTTTTGATACCCACGGTTTTGTATCAAATTGCTTAAGAAATTGTTTATTTATATGGTCTTATGCATATGATAGAGCGACAAACAAATGTATTGCAGATGTGTTTTGAATTCGGGTGTGAATTTTGTAGAGTTTGTTGAGCATAGCTCCAAATGGATATGAGTATTGTATTTAGAGAGTGGAGGCTTGTAATAAAATCCGAGCAAGTGATTCTTGGTGGACGTAGCCTAAATTGGGTGAACCACGTTAAATCTTGTCTCTCTGTGTTGTGTTATTTATTCTGTACTTTTATTTGAGATTTGTAATATTTTCTGCATATTAGTTTCTACTGTTGCGATTCTATAAGGGATTATTCCGCATATTTTATCTTTTATTTCCTAACAATTGGTATCAGAGCCTGGTTTGATTTGCTAAAGTGTTGAATTGCAGGGAAAATTTTTAGCTTGAGTGGGAGCTATGGCAGATGAAGAAAGATCTAGGGTTGATAAATTCAACGGGCAGAATTTCAGTCTTTGGAAGATGCAGATGGAAGATTACCTTTATCAAAAGGATCTTTATACTCCGCTGTCTGAGAAGGTGAATAAACCCTCGAGTATGATAGATGTGGATTGAGATTTGTTGGATACGAAGGCACTTGGGACAATTTGATTGTGTCTTGCATTTTTGGTATTATTTAATGTTTTAAAGGAAAAGACTATAAAAGATCTAATGGATGCATTAGGGAAGTTGTATGAAAAACCTTCTGCCTCTAACAAGATATTTTTAATAAAAAAGTTGTTTAATATGAAGATGTTTGAGAATAGTTCAGTAGCAGATCATTTAAATGATTTCAATACGGTTGTGAATATGCTAGCTTCGGTTACAATAGAATTTGATGAAGAAGTTAGGGCTTTATTAATTCTGTGCTATTTACCTGAGAGTTGGAATAGCCTGGTAATGGCGGTAAGTAACTCGGTTCCAGCTAACTCGAAGTTGAAGTTTGAGGATGTTGTAGGGGTGATTCTAAGCGAGGAAATACGAAGAAAAAGCTCCAGAGAATCTTCTACTTCAAGGAATGCTTTGACAGTGGAAATTAGAGGGAGACAAAAGAATAGAGGAAACCGTAGAAAATCAAAAGATCGGGCAAGGTCAAAATCCAAGAACAAGATTGTATGCTGGAATTGTGGAAACCTGGGCATGCAAAGAACTATTGGGAACTTCGGGATAAGAAGAAACAACATGAAGAAAATAAGGAGGCAAATGTGGCATCGGGTAATATATGTCAGGATGCTTTGATTCTTTCTTTGCATAATATTACTGAATCTTGGGTTTTAGATTCAAGGGCTTCTTTTCATGCTACTCCACATAGGCATTATTTTGTTGATTATGTTCAAGGAGATTTTGGGCATGTTTTTCTTGGTGATGATGAGCCTTGCAGTATAGTTGGAAAATGTTTTGTTCAGGTTAAGATGTAGAATGAGAATACATGGCTATTGAAGGATGTCATACATGTGCCTACATTAAGGAGAAATTTGATATCGGCGGGGTAATTGGGAAGTGATGGTTCTACTGTGATATTTACAGCTAACTCTTGGAAGGTTACTAAGGGTGCTCTTGTGGTGGCAAGAGGTAAGAAGATTAGAACCTTGTATTTAACCATTGATAGTACTAATGATTGTAATCTTGTGGCTTCAGATGCAGATACAACATTATGGCACTATAGGCTCGGTCATATGAGCCATAAAGGCATGGACATCATAAAGAAGAATTTTCCTGGATATACAGAAACAGGTTTGGAGTTCTGTGAGGACTGCATATATGGGAAACAGAAGCGAGTAAGATTTCTCAAGGTTGGACCTACAAAAAAAAGAGTAAGTTAGAGCTGGTGCATTCTGATGTGTGGGGGCCAGCTTAGGTATCATCTCTTGGGGGTTCAAGCTATTATGTTACTTTTATTGATGATGCAACAAGAAATGTTTGGGTTTATTGTATTAGAAACAAATCTGATGTATTTGACACTTTTGTTAAATGGAAAGCCTTGGTAGAGAATGAAACATGTCTTAAGCTAAAATGTCTCAGGTTAGATAATGGAGGGGAGTATTGCAGCAATGAATTTAATGATTACTGTTCTAAGAATGAAATCCGTAGGCAAAAGACGGTTCTAGGAATTCCGCAGCAGAATGAGGTATCAGAAAGGATGAACAGAACAATAATGGAACGTGCTAGGAGCATGAGGTTACATGCAGGACTGTCTCTTTCTTTTTGGGCAGAAGCGGTGAGCACAGCGATGTACTTGATAAACAAAGGACCTTTAAGTGCCTTGGATGAAGGCATACCTAAGGAGGCTTGGTATGGTAAGAAAGTTGATTATTCATTTCTTAGAGTCTTTGGATGTGAGGTGTTTGTTCATATAGACAAGGATGATAGAACCAAGCTAGAGGCTAAATCAGAAAAGATGTACTTTCATCGGTTATGGTGGTGATGACTTTGGATATAAATGTTGGAGTATTAAGGACAAGAAAATCATTCGATCTAGGGATGTGGTCTTTAATGAGAAAGTCATGTATAAGCAACAGTTGCAGGAAAATATGGAAGAATCCAAGAAAGAATATGCAGCGGTAGAGGATCTTCCGGATGGGAAAGTGACACATGAATCAATTCAGGAACCCCCTCAACAGGAACCCCAAACTCCTATATTGAGGAGGTCTTCTAGGGTAAGAAGAGAACCTGAACGTTTTTCTCCTTCTCTTTATTATTTATTACTCACTGATAGTGGAGAGCCAGAGAGCTTTGATGAAGCAATGCAGGTAGATGCCAGGAAGAAGTGGGAGCAAGCCATGGATGAGGAGCATCAGGCTCTCATGGAGAACCAGACATGGGATTTGGTGAAGCTACTCTGAAGGCAAAAGAGACATTACAGAACAAGTGGGTGTTCAGAGTCAAAGACGAAGAAGGAGGAAAGAAAAGATATAAGGCCCGGTTGGTGGTCAAGGGGTTTGCACAGAAACAAGGTATAGATTTTGATGAGATTTTTTCTCCTGTAGTAAAAATGACTTCTATTAGAACTGTTCTAGGAATAGTTGCAGTAGAAGACTTGCACTTAGAACATCTTGATGTAAAGACTGCATTTCTCCATGGTGATTTGGAGGAGGAACTATATATGTAGCAACCAGAGGGCTATGAGGTCAAAGGTAAAGAGGAGATGGTTTGCAAACTGAAGAAAATATTGTATGGCCTGAAACAAGCTCCACGTCAATGGTATAAGAATTTTGATAGCTTCATGATGGAGCAAGGTTATATCAGATGTCATTCTGACCATTGTGTGTATATAAAGAAATTTGAGGATGGTAGTTATATTATCCTATGTTTGTATGTTGATGACATGCTGGTTGTAGGTAAAAACATGCAAGAAATAAAAGTACTCAAGAAGTGGCTAAGTGAATCCTTTGCTATGAAGGATTTGGGGGCAGCCAAACAAATCCTTGGTATGAGAATAACTCGGGATAGGAAGGAACGGAAGCTGACTTTATCTCAGGAAGAGTACATTAAGAAGGTCTTGGAGAGGTTTAATATGCAGGATGTTAAACTGGTTGGGACTCCTTTGGCAGGCCACTTTAAGTTATCAAAGGAGTAGATGTCCCAAGACAGAGCAGGAAAGAAACCAGATGTCAAAGGTACCTTACTCATCAGCAGTTGGCAGTTTGATGTATGCTATGGTGTGCACTAGGCCTGATATTGCCCATGCAGTGGGAGCTGTGAGTAGATTTATGAGTGATCCAGGTAAAGAGCATTGGCAAGCAGTAAAGTGGATCCTTCGGTATTTGAGAGGGACCATGGGGACAATTTTGTGCTACAGTGGATCAGACACCACTTTACGTGGTTATGTAGATTCAGACATGGCTGGAGATGTAGACAGCAGGAGGAGCACAACAGGTTATATTTACATTGTAGGTGGGACAACAGTGAGCTGGATTTCACGACTACAGAAGTTGGTGGCTTTGTCAACCACGGAGGCTGAGTATGTTGCTGCCACAGAGGCAAGCAAAGAGATGATTTGGCTACAACAATTACTTGAGGAGTTGGGGCATAAGCAGGAGGAATGTAAGCTATATAGTGATAGTCAGAGTGTTATACACCTAGCTAAGAACTCTGCTTTCCACTCCAGGACGAAGCATATACAGTTGAGATATCACTTCATCAGGACATCTTTGGAGGAAGATAAGTTGAAGTTGGAGAAGATTCATACCAGTCAGAATCCTGCAGACATGATGACCAAGGTGGTCACAAGGGATAAACTAAAGCTATGTTCAGCTTTGGTTGGCCTTCGCGGATGACAGTGAAGGGTTGAGAAGCTTGCTCAGTGGAAATCAGTCTCCAAGTGGGAGATTGTTATGTTTGTGGAGCCTATTTTCATGTTAGAGTGTGGTACACCTTCTATGTGTTACACTCGGGTATTTTTACGGCGGTCCCGCTCGCCGGTGAGCGGGTCAGGGGGGTTCAGGGGCGAAGCCCCCGGAAGCAAATTTTCATGGGTGGTTTATTAACCCATGGGTAATGGGTAACCGTTATGGGCTGTTTTTTGGGCCCATGGTTTTTTCGGTCTTTTGCCCATTGTTTTGATACCCACGGTTTTTTATTCTTGGTTTTGATACCCACGGTTTTGTATCAAACTGCTTAAGCAATTGTCTATTTATATGGTCTTATGCATATGATAGATGTACAAGCAAATGTATTGTCAGATGTGTTTTGAATTCGGTTGTGAATTCTGTAGAGTTTGTTGAGCATAGCTCCAAATGGATCTGGGTATTGTATTGAGAGAGTGGAGGCTTGTAATAAAATCTGAGCAAGTGATTCTTGGTGGACGTAGCCCAAATTGGGTGAACCACGTTAAATCTTGTCTCTCTGTGTTGTGTTATTTATTCTGCACTTTTATTTGAGATCTGTAATAATTTCTGCATATTAGTTTCTACTGTTGCGATTCTGTAAGGGATTATTCCGCATATTTTATCTCTTATTTCCTAACATTTAATCCCTCCTAACATTTGAAGTTATCTGATTGCAAATAGTATTGATTAGAGAGCTTGTATGCCAATTGAAAATGAGTCAGATGTCTAAATATAGGGTGATGGCGTATTCAATGTGGTTTTGTTAAATACCTTCCTGTTTGAGGAAGATGCAAAGTATGAAGATAAAGTCATTGTGAATTAGAAGGATCATTTATATGTATCTGATGAGTAGGGTGAACCGGTTAAGCCCTCGATGTAGTGATCCAATGTTCAATGGGATTTACTGAGAATGAAGACCCTATCGGTGAACAATTTGACTATGAACACAACTTCTATTATTTAATGATTAATACAATGGAAATCTACAAAAGATGGATAAGTGGTTTGTTGACTAAGGAATGTTAGTGTGAACAATCTCCTTCTTACCTCAAAGATATACCTTTAATGAGGGCGTTTAATGTACACGATGGTCTTGATTCAGCAGATAATTTAAATGGATTTTAATACTTTTCACCCTGTGAATTGCTTACAGTGTTCCACAATTATATTTAAATCATGCTACAGAGGATTCTTTATTAATTCTGCATGCTCTAAGGTAAGAGTTGGACCTGGTAATTTGGCAGAGCACTTCGGGGTCCAGGCTGACTCAATTATGTTCTAAAATTAGATGTTTCAAATCTAAGTGCCTTGCATAATGACTTGAAAAATGCCCCATCCAGGTAAATTAATAGAGTGTGATTACTCACAAGGATTTATAACATTGTAGGGAGACTAGACAGTTTATAATAGGAAAGTGGATTTATCAAAATGTCGATGGAAAAGTCAATCTACCTACCCAGAACTATGATTTATTAACTCGGAATTGAGGAACTATGTGCTAGCATTACCGCTGGTCACAGTTGGGAGCTATCATCATTTCTTTCATACATAGTTTATAAGGGTATCTTTTAGTGTAGTTTGCAATACTGGCATCAAACATATGTAATGTCACTTTTTCTATCTTTGCATAGTATTTTCTGAATCTATTAAGTCCATGCCTTGGTCATGTCAAGTCAAGTTTTGGAGTGTACTGGGTATACATATCAGTCCATTTGTGTTAAATTCTTCAATGATATTGTGCAATCGTATTTGGAAGGATTATGTTCTAGCCTTGTCAGTATAGTTGGGGCCACATGGTACTAATGTTCTAGATTGAGTTACAAATGGGAACCTCATGGACAAGTCACTAAAAACCTAGACATGTGCCTAATTAAGTGTAGTGAAATTTTATTGGCCTCCTTCCAAGGAAGTGATGTTGTAACTAGTGATTTCTAAGCTCTTGTCTGTACTTGGAGAAGTTACTTTGGGTGCCAAAATGGCAGAAAGGTAAGGCATGATTGCAAACCTAATTATGGAACCTTTCATCCATGACAACTAATAGTATTTCCCTAAATTCTATAGTGCATGTAATGGCATTTAGATCCCGCAGATACCACATGTAATGGACTTGTTGGGTTATCATTGGTGCACATATGATTTTACCATAAAATAACCATTCTTCATGAGTGCTTCCTTTTGGATCTAGGATACCTAGAAATGTCAGCCAATTGGAGATTATCTTAAATACTGCTTCCAAAGGTGATATATGGGCAAATATTTTTAGACCTAGGGTTTCTCATGGTTACTTACTCTAACAAAGTGACTAAAGAATAATCTAGTTATCAAAGTTTGTCTCTCTAGCCAATAAGTGAGCAAAGGTATTGGCATCATTACACTGTTGGTTCAAGTTATCGTACACATGTGTACTATCAACTATTGACAATGAAATGATTTAGGTGATTGTCATTGTATTGGGGAGAAATAATTTGACCTGTTATTTGACAGGTTACCTTCCAATGGCCAAGTTTTAGATTTTCTTACATGTTAAGTAATATGCATCAGCCTTTACATAAAATGTCTGATAGGTCAGAGCAGTGTCAAGTACTTAAGCTAAGACAAGATTTCCTATTGATGTTCTAAGAATAGGAATGGGTAGGTGTACTTAGTTCCAGTAACTCTAGCATGGCGATCGAGTATATTGTCAAAGATGACCGAACCAATTAAGGAGTGTTAGGATCGAATTAGGCTAATGCAGGGCTTCTTTCTACAAATCTGAGCAGTGGGTCTCTTTAAATTGTGTATTGATAAATAGAGTGGACTAAGTCTTGGGATTCATTAATTTTCTTGAGCATTTGAGGTATACCCTAACATGGTAAGAAATTTGATGAATTCAGTTTTATGATTTTTGGATGTTGAGGTGTTAATTTTCTATGTGTCAATTTGATAGGAATCACAAGGATATTTCACAGTATTGAAATCATGTAAAACTAACCTCATTTCTTAGAGTTATCATTGAACTCACTTCCAAAATATATAGGCACCTAACTTAAGAACACAGTCACAAAGTTCGATCCTAAAATAATATTTTGAGTCAATCCGATTAATGTATGAAAGTCTGTATATATCATGTTGCAAGATAAGCCAGTGATCTGCTCCATTGACAACAGAGGATCATAACAGATGGGACAATGTCCATTTTATGGGCTTTGAGGAA
Source organism: Taxus chinensis (assembly GCA_019776745.2). Classification (NCBI taxonomy): domain Eukaryota; kingdom Viridiplantae; phylum Streptophyta; class Pinopsida; order Cupressales; family Taxaceae; genus Taxus; species Taxus chinensis. The sequence goes on along the minus strand of JAHRHJ020000260.1, from coordinate 64,800 downwards.
GAGCAAATGTTAGCTCCATTCCTCACCAATGATTGCTTGATAAAATCCTTACCTTAGAGTCAGGTCTTCACATGGCTGTGGAATAAGAGAAAATGTTTTGAGCTCCTTCCTTGGCTATTGCCAATGCTCAGCAAACATGGATAGTGTAAAAATGATGTTTTTATTAACTTCAGGATCTTTCCAATGTTTGCTAGATGCCTCTTGAGAAGATTCAGGTATGACAGCAAGCACTCAGGATTAAAAGGAGACCAGATGGTGAGTTTGATGAAACCCGAAGTGATGGTAAATAGTTCCATTATGAGAATTGCTCAAGTTGTGATATTTCCAATAGATTAGAAACCCAAGGCCTAAGAAAACCAGTAGGGATAAAAAATGTGATATAGTGGTGGTCATTAAGGGGAGAGAGTTACAATCTTTCCCTATGACCCATTTTTTACAGTTCAAAATGACAGACTTCCATCAGAATTCTGGTTCACCATTGAATAGCAAGTCTAGGGTCTTCTCAGAATTTGTACACAAATTTGTGTAAGTAAGTTTCATTTGGTCCTTTCTGTTATTAAAGTTACTCCTTTCCCATGATTGCCAAACTTAGCTATACAATTAGCTCTTAATTTGAGTAAACTTGTTCTTTGAGGATGTTTGGTAGGTATTGCTAGAGAAGTTTGGCATATCTCAAAGTCGTTGTAAAGACTGTATTTCTAAATACATAAATATGGTATCCACGTCAATGGTATAATATTTGGAATTAATTGATTTCATGGATGGGGCAATCTAATATCCACGGATGTTCTAATTCCATAGGTGTATCCTGCTTAAAGCCATGGTTAAGTGATGTTTTCAGGACTGTTTATTTGTCGAAGAAGACTATTCCAAGTCTAGTGTGGCAATTGCTTCATTAACTAGAAGTGTATCACTACATGACAAGAATTTTAGATTACATCTTTTGATTCATTATAAAGTGAGAACCGCTTGAGACTTGTATTATCGAACTTTAAAATTTGTAACAATCTATCAACTTGAACTTTCACTTTTATAGAGTAGGAAAGATACCTGTCAAAGGTACATTATCAACACATAGTAGCAATGTTTGGATGTATACTATGTGTACTAGGCCTGAATTGAGTAGCATACAAGTCAAGGCCTACATTGTGAGTAGACTTTATGTTGATCAATGGTAAAGAGCACTGGCAAGTACAGTAAAGTGGAGTCATTTGGGCCAATTTGACTTAATGGACCTTTGGGGAAATATATCTTTGAGGGTGTCTAATATTGCATTCATGAGGCTCATGCCACTTTACCACATGTCCAATTTATGTAATGTAGACATGGATAGCCACCATAAATGGCATTGAGTTTGACTTCATGTTGTTTAGTGAACACTATATCAAGACTGTAGGAGTATACAATCAGTGATGAAAGTTTCACTAGGTCAAAGCTCCCCTGCATTTTAATTTGGCCATGGATGCTGAGTAATCATTACTTCCATAGTAACGTACCATAAAATACTTTGGCCTTCTCTGCAAATTTTATGATTGCTTGAGGAGTTGGGGCTTTACGTTATTCCTGCAAGCGTAATATTTGCATCAGTCATTGTGTCTTGTCCACTAGCTAAGAACTATGCCAATTTCCACACTTGTACAAGCATTTATGAATTGCATTCTACACAAGCACTCATACCTAGACCCCGAATTTTGAAGGCTAAGACATCCAATAATTGAATAATTGATAAAACAAGATTTTTAAGCATAAATAATCCTCTGTTAAATATAGATGTCTTCACCATAGGTACTATGTTAAGGCCTTCAAAATCATTTATCATGCTATGATTCCCATCTTTGTGGTTGTACTGCTTATGTAGATGACATCAGAAGGGTTGAAAGCTTATATAGTATACAGACAATCATTCATCGCATGTCCTGGTACCCATTGTTACATTTTTGGAGCCTAATTAAATGTTGCATGTTAGAATGTGGTACACCTTCTCATGTGTTACACTCATAGTACATGATTTTTATACGAGCGTTCCCGCTCGCCATACTGTTATGTTGTGGAGTCAGTTTTCATGTGTGGAAGTGTTAAAGATTGTACACTGTAAGCCCCCAAAGTATTGTACACTAAATTTTCTCATGGAGGTTCGGGGGTATTAACCCATGGGTAATGGGCCTAACCGTTATGGGCTAGATATCTTGGGAAACATGGTTTCTCATATGGGAGCGGGAATATTTTTGATCCCATAATGTTTATGGGGCACGGTTTTGGCCCATGGTTTTGATACCCACGGTATTGTATCAAACTCTTAAGAAATTTCTATTGATATGGTCTTATACATATGATAGAGTGACAAGCAAATGTATTGTAGATGTGTGTTGAATTCAAGTGTGAATTCTGTAGAGTTTGTTGAGCATAGCTCCAAACAGATCTGGGTATTGTATTGAGAGAAAGAGAGGCTTGTAATAAAATCTGAGCAAGTGATTCTTGGTGGACGTAGCCCAAATTGGGTGAACCACGTTAAATATTGTCTCTCTGTGTTGTGTTATTTATTCTTTGACTTTTATTTGAGATCTGTAATATTTTCTGCATATTAGTTTCTACTATTGGTATCCCATAAGGGATTATTCTGTATATTTTATCTCTTATTTCCTAACAATTGGTATCAGAGCCTGGTTTAGTTTGCTTAAGTGTTGAATTGCATAGGGAAATTTTTTAGTTTGAGTGAGAGCTATGGCAGATGAAGGAAGATCTAGGGTTGATAAATTCAACAGGAAAAATTTCAGTCTTTGGAAGATGCAGATGGAAGATTACCTGTATCAGAAGGATCTTTATACTCCACTATTTGAGAAGGTGAACAAACACTTGAGTATGACAAATGCAGAATGGGATTTGATGGATAGGAAGGCACTTGGGACAATCCGGCTATGTCTTTGCATCTTCGGTATTATTTAATGTTTCAAAGGAAAAGACTAAAAAAGATCTAATGAATGTATTAGGGAAGTTGTATGAAAAAACCCTCTACCTCTAACAATATATTTTTTATGAAAAAGTTGTTTAATATGAAGATGACTAAGAATAGTTCAATAGCAGATAATTTAAATGAGTTTAATACGATTGTGAATATGCTAGCTTCGGTTAAAATAGAATTTGATGAAGAAGTTAGGGCTTTATTAATTCTATGCTCTTTACCTGAGAGTTGGAATAGCCTGGTAATGGTGGTAAGTAACTCGGTTCCAGCTAACTCGAAGTTGAAGTTTGAGGATGTTGTAGGGGTGATTCTAAGCGAGGAAATGTGAAGAAAAAGCTCCGGGGAATCTTCTACTTTAGGGAATGCTTTGACCAGTGGAAACTAGAGGGAGACAGAAGAATAGAGGAAACCGTGGAAAATCAAAAGATCGGGCAAGGTCAAAATCCAAGAACAAGATTGTATGTTGGAATTGTGGAAAGCCTGGGCATACAAAGAAGGACTGTTGGGAGCTTCGGGATAAGAAGAAACAACAAGAAGAAAACAAGGAGGCAAATGTGGCATCGGGTAATGTATGTCAGGATGCTTTGATTCTTTCTTTGCATAATATTACTGAATCTTGGGTTTTAGATTCAGGGGTTTCTTTTCATGCTACTCCACATAGGCATTATTTTGTTGATTATGTTCAAGGGGATTTTGGGCATGTTTTTCTTGGTGATGATGAGCCTTGCAGTATAGTTGGAAAAGGTTATGTTCAGGTTAAGATGCAGAATGGGAATACATGGCTATTGAAGGATGTCAGACATGTGCCTACATTAAGGAGAAATTTGATATCGGCGGGGCAATTGGGAAGTGATGGTTGTACTGTGATATTTACAGCTAACTCTTGGAAGGTTACTAAGGGTGCTCTTGTGGTGGCAAGAGGTAAGAAGGTTGGAACCTTGTATTTAACCACTGATAGTACTAATGATTGTAATCTTGTGGCTTCAGATGCAGATACAACATTATGGCACTATAGGCTCGGTCATATGAGCCATAAGGGCATGGACATCATAAAGAAGAATTTTCCTGGATATACAGAAACAGGTTTGGAGTTCTGTGAGGACTGCATATATGGGAAACAAAAGCGAGTAAGGTTTCTCAAGGTTGGACCTACAAAGAAAGAGAGTAAGTTAGAGCTGGTGCATTCTGATGTGTGGGGGCCAGCTTAGGTATCATCTCTTGGGGGTTCAAGTTATTATGTTACTTTTATTGATGATGCAACAAGTAAAGTTTGGGTTTATTGTATTAGAAACAAATCTGATGTATTTGACACTTTTGTTAAATGGAAATCCTTGGTAGAGAATGAAACAGGTCTTAAGCTAAAATGTCTCAGGTCAGATAATGGAGGGGAGTATTGCAGCAATGAATTTAATGATTACTATTCTAAGAATGGAATCCATAGGAAAAAGATGGTTCCAGGAACTCCGCAGCAGAATGGGGTATCAGAAAGGATGAATAGAACAATAATGGAATGTGCTAGGAGCATGAGGTTACATGCAGGACTGCCTCTTTTTTTTTGGGAAGAAGCGGTGAGCACAGCGGTGTACTTGATAAATAGAGGACCCTCAAGTGCCTTGGATGGAGGCATACCTGAGGAGGCTTGGTATGGTAAGAAAGTTGATTATTCATTTCTTAGAGTCTTTGGATGTGAGGTGTTTGTTCATATAGATAAGGATGATAGGACCAAGCTAGAGGCTAAATCAGAAAAATGTACTTTCATCGGTTATGGTGGTGATGACTTTGAATATAAATGTTGGAGTATTAAGGACAAGAAAATCATTCGATCTAGGGATGTGGTCTTTAATGAGAAAGTCATGTATAAGCAGCAGTTGTATATGAAAATAGGGAAGAATCCAAGAAAGAATATGTAGTGGTAGAGGATCTTCCAGATGGGAAAGTGACACATGAATCAATTCAGGAACCCCCTCAACAGGAACCCCAAACTCCTATATTGAGGAGGTCTTCTAGGGTAAGAAGAGAACCTGAACTTTTTTCTCCTTCTCTTTATTATTTATTACTCACTGATAGTGGAGAGCCAGAGAGATTTGATGAAGCAATGTAGGTAGATGTTAGGAAGAAGTGGGAGCAAGCCATGGATGAGGAGCATCAGGCTCTCATGGAGAACCAGACATGGGATTTGGTGAAGCTACTGAAGGAAAAAGAGCATTACAGAACAAGTGGGTGTTCAGAGTCAAAGAAGAAGAAGGAGGAAAGAAAATATATAAGGCGCGGTTGGTGGTCAAAGGGTTTGCACAGAAACAAGGTATAGATTTTGATGAGATTTTTTCTCCTGTAGTAAAAATGACTTCTATTAGAATTGTTCTAGGAATAGTTGCAGTAGAAGACTTGCACTTAGAACAGCTTGATGTAAAGACTGCATTTCTCCATGGTGATTTGGAGGAGGAACTATATATGCAGCAACCAGAGGGCTATGAGGTCAAAGGTAAAGAGGAGATGGTTTGTAAACTGAAGAAAAGCTTGTATGGCCTGAAACAAGCTCCACGTCAATGGTATAAGAAGTTTGATAGCTTCATGATGGAGCAAGGTTATATCAGATGCCATTCTGACCATTGCGTGTATACAAAGAAATTTGAGGATGGAAGTTATATTATCTTGTGTTTGTATGTTGATGACATGTTGGTTGCAGGTAAAAACATGTAGGAAATAAAAGTACTCAAGAAGCAACTAAGTGAATCCTTTGCTATGAAGGATTTGGGGTGCAGCCAAAAAAATCCTTGGTATGAGGATATCTCGGGATAGGAAGGAACGGAAGCTGAATTTATCTCAGGAAGAGTACATTAAGAAGGTCTTGGAGAGGTTTAATATGCAGGATGCTAAACCGGTTGGGACTCCCTTTGACAGGCCATTTTAAGTTATCAAAAGAGCAGTGTCCCAAGATAGATCAAGAAAGAAACCAGATATCCAAGGTACCTTACTCATCAGCAGTTGGCAGTTTGATGCATGTTATGGTGTGCACTAAGCCTGATATTACCCATGTAGTGGGAGCTGTGAGTAGATTTATGAGTGATCCAGGTAAAGAGCATTAGCAATCAGTAAAGTCGATCCTTTAGTATTTGAGAGCGACCATGGGGACAATTTTTGTGCTACAGTGGATCAGACACCACTTTGCATGGTTATGTAGATCCAGACATGGCTGGAGATGTAGACAGCAGGAGGAGCACAACATGTTATATTTACACTATAGGTGGGACAACAGCGAGCTAGATTTCATGACTATAGAAGCTGGTGGCTTTGTCAACCACTGAGGCTGAGTATGTTGTTGCCACAGAGGCAAGCAAAGAGATGATTTGGTTACAACAATTACTTGAGGAGTTGGGGCATAAGCAGGAGGAATGTAAGCTACATAGTTATAGTCAGAGTGCTATACACCTAGCTAAGAACTATGCTTTCCACTCCAGGACGAAGCATATACAGTTGAGATATCACTTCATCAGGACAACTTTGGAGGACGATAAGTTGAAGTTGGAGAAGATTCATATTAGTTAGAATCCTGCAGACATGATGACCAAGGTGGTCACAAGGGATAAACTAAAGCTATGTTTAGCTTTGGTTGGCCTTCGCAGATGATAGTGAAGGGTTGAGAAGCTTGCTCAGTGGAAATTAGTCTCCAAGTGGGAGATATTTATGTTTGTGGACCCTATTTTCATGTTAGAGTGTGGTACAACTTTTATGTGTTACACTCGTGTATTTTTACGGTGGTCCCGCTTGTTGGTGAGTGGGTCAGGGGGTTCGGGGGCGAAGCCACCAAAGCAAATTTTCATGGGTGGTTTATTAATCCATGGGTAATGGGTAACCGTTATGGGCTATTTTTGGGCCCATGGTTTTTTCAGTACCCATTGTTTTGATACCCACGGTTTTTTGCCCATGGTTTTGATACCCATAGTTTTTGCCGATGGTTTTGATACCCACAATTTTGTATCAAACTGCTTAAGAAATTGTCTATTTATATGGTCTTATGCATATGATACATAGATAAGCAAATGTATTGCAGATGTGTTTTGAATTCAGGTGTGAATTCTGTAGAGTTTGTTGAGCATAGCTCCAAACGGATCTGGGTATTGTATTGAGAGAGTGGAGGCTTGTAATAAAATTTGAGCAAGTGATTCTTGGTGGACGTAGCCCAAATTAGGTGAACCACGTTAAATCTTGTCTCTCTGTGTTGTGTTATTTATTCTACACTTTTATTTGAGATCTGTAATATTTTCTGCATATTAGTTTCTACTGTTGCGATTCTGTAAGGGATTATCCCACATATTTTATCTCTTATTTCCTAACATATAGTGTGTAGTAGTCTAAAGTTGTTCAAGTCTTAGGTGACTAGGTGGTCCTTGTGTATGTTCTATACAATGTTGTTGGTTTTAGGTCATTCCTTAGTGTTTTGTTTCTATTCTTTTTTGGTTTGTATGATCCCTTTTTGTGTGTTTTGTCTTCTGTATTGGTTTTTCCTTTGATATTTATTTCCCAATGGCTAAGGCACTGGTCTGCTTTCCCGGAGTTTTTCTATGGTCCTTGTTATTTTGCCTCGTTCCTCTGTCAAGTCATCCCCAGAAAGAGCCAGCTGTTGTTGCCCTCAAAATTCCCCTCTTTTGAAGTCAAGTTTATGTAATGGATCACGTCGAGCTTGGTATTATTTGCAGTTTTCCATTATGTGGAGAACAATTTGAAATTCAGGCGTAAAGTATTCAAGTTTTTCCCCTTCTTTTTATTTTTTCCCAGCAATCAGGAATCTTAGACAGGCATATCTTCCCCATCAATTTTTACCCCAGAATCCACGGGTTGTATGTGGACATCTCTGATTGGATGGCTGGCATGGCCATGTTTCAAGCAAGAAGCGGAAATAGCCTCCATGCATCCAAACAGCACAACTCTAAGGGCAGGGCCCAAGGGACAGTCCTCAAAGGGAAGCGTAGGCTTTCCACGTGTCCTATGCCCGAAATAAAAGTTTCAGCGAACGACACCATGTGCCTCATCCGTGTAACTTCAAGGGTAAAATGAAGCCAAGGGCAGTTCCCCAAAGAACTTGAGGAAATGGTCCTCCACGTGTCCCAGGTCCAAAAAAAGAGATAGAGCCAATCATTTAATTGACTAAGTATGGGAGGGTCGACGGAAGCCTCCATTTGTCTCAACGATGCAACTTCAGAAGTGAGACCAAAGGGCCAATGGTTGAAGGAAAGATGAAATGAGTGCCAGTCTCCAAATGAGCACCATCTCACCATGTGGTCAGAGTTAAAGGAGAGACAAAGTTGGATATTGAAGAGTCTAGGATTGGTGGAAGGAGCCACACGTCGGCTCGACGTGAATGGAATAATAGGTGAATTAAGGAAAGAAGAAAACTCAAATGAAGCGCTAATAAAATTCCATGTGTCTAGGGTCCAATAGCAGCCAAGCGAAGGCAGCAGGCCCGAATCGACTAAGTATAGAAGAACCAATGGAGCTCTCCACGTGTCCTCTTCAGTGCAACTTCAAAGGAAGGATCAAGAGCGGGCCTTCAAGTGTGCACGGGAAAAATAGCCATGTGGGCAGAGTCAAAGAATTAGGGCAGAGCTGGCCATTAGAAGGAAGACTAAGTAACTAGAAAGGTTTGTGGAAGCCTCCATGTAAGTGTCAGCTTGGTGCAACTTCAAAGGCAAAATTTAATGGAATGGTAAGTCCCAAATGTGCGCTGAGCCTCCATGTGTTAAGGGTCAGACATATGGCCCCACAAAATGAAAGGAGACTTAGTTAAAAATGCAAAAATATTGAACTGGCCCACAAAGGGACACATGGCCATGTTTTAAGCATTAGTAGGAAGGTAGGCCCTTTTTGTGTTTTGGATGTCGTTGAAAAGTCAAGTGGGAAAGTGGACCCTCGGAATGATTATGACAGACATTTTGGCTTTGTTTTCGTAAGGTAAAAAGTTGCAAATATTCCAGCCCATGCATCAAAAGTTAAAGTGTGAAGGCAGGCCGTCAAAGTGATATTGGGAATTTGGGGGAATTTATGTCCATAAAGAGCATTAAATTTATAATGTGACCCATGACCTCGCCCATGCTAAGGTAAAAAGTCAAATATTGAGCCCGCAACAAAAGTTACAAAACCCTGCAGGGAGGCATGTCGGTGGAGTTTAATTTGAGTTTTTAGAGCCCACATTGAAAAGAGGTAAAATTATAAAAGTTTGAACCGCGACTCTGAGCCCCACTCAAGTAAGGCCACATGTCGAGACCGTATCAAAAGCGGGTGGGTGGGAAAAAAATATATCCAATTTAGTACAACATTTTTAGTCCCAAAAAAATTACAAAATATGCAAAAAAGTGACATCCTCATTAATGCTTCATCTTAAATCTCTGAGACTTGGATGACTCGAAAAGAAAGAAATTCTATGGGAATAGGCATGGATGAATTAGATTGCGGTGTATTAAATGTACATCTAGTTGTAAAAGCCGCTAGTACATAGGCAATACTCGAAATCGAGTCATTGTAGCATGAGATAATTTATTAGTTTTCATGCATGTTTAATAAATAGAAGGTGGTTTCGCACATTTGTCAATAATGTAGCTTCCCACGAATATAATTAACATTGACTCAAATATAAATGTTTTATTGTTACACTTTTCTACTTTGTTAAAGTTCGCACGAATCCTGAGACTCTTTAAAGGTAATAGTTCGACACGAATTTAAATACAAAAGTGTTTTAATCTTTAGTCCTGGTGAATTGTATATAAGGACTTGTCTAGAACTTTGGGAATCATTCATCAAGTTTTGATAAGAAACCGATTTGTGTTCTTGTTCTCATATGTGTTGGAAGCTTTGAGTTTGGAATTATATTGGTTATGAAAGTTTACCCCATGATTCTACTATGCTGACATTCCATGGATCTTATACGTATAATTTTATACTTTAAGCCATCTATATTTCCTGAATTAGACTTTGTTATGTTCTTAACCTTGCTCTTATCCCATCGATTCAGTTCAGATTCTTTCATATTGATGATCAATGTCCATTTTTGTTTGCTTCAAAGGATATCAGGAATCCACCTTTATTTGTAAATGTATCAAGTCCTCATTAAAGAGGATGCACTTTTCCCCTGAATGTGATATTTTAAAGTTCCACGTGTTAAACCAATACAGTTGCGTACGTATGAGCAAAACAGATAAGGTAAAGGTGAGGAGGAATACCTGTGAAATGAAGGTGGAAGGTAGAATGCGCGCGTTCTGATTTCCCAATCCAATGCTGATTGCGAGAACTTCCTTTTTGCTAGGAGGAACTACCTGTGAATACAAAATAAGACCACAAGAAGAATATTAAATAATATATGTCAGTGGACTGCCTAGCGTATGCTAGATCCGAGAAGTGTGATACTTCCTAGATGGTTGTCAATCCACTGTTTATCAAATAAATGAACAATGCAAGAAATAGAGGTATAAACCAATTTTTATTTCAGTATCTCAAGTTATTAACAATGATTTAGATTCTCATTCAATATTGTAATACAAAATTAGATCTAACTGAAGTTGGGTTATGTTTCAGGTTGGGTAGGTAGCCAAGGTGGTTGGAACAGGTCAGGGTCAAATTTTAGGTTTTGGGTTATTTTGGGTGAAGGTTATTAGGTCACTATTATAGGTAGGATTACCAGTTACAGAGACCGACGTCGGTGTGGGTATGACCGATGTCGGTCAAGGGCAACCGGTATCGGTCACTGTAGAAAATCACAGAAGGTTAGAAATAGGTGTTCAAGCCTTTTATAACTTCACAGGAACTAAAGAGAGTGTGTCTAGGATTAATAGGTGTATGAAAAGGGGTCAAGAAGGTTTGAATGGAATTTGGTAAGGTTTTTGTAAGATTTTGGGATGGGTTTTGGTTAACTAATGTGGCTTGGGTTACTGTCACTGTGACCAATGATGGTATGGAGATGACCGATGCCGGTCAAGGGTGATTGATATCGGTCACTGTGGAAAAGGATTAAACATGGAAATGGAGGTTTTGGTGTTCTTTATGGTTGTACAGAGAACCTTAGACGGGTGAATGTAGTTGGAGGGGCTAAACGAGGACTCAGAGGCTGAATGACCAGGGTTTCGGGGAGGTGAGAAGGTGAAACAAGTAGTTTCTTTGGAAAATGAAGGCGTGGGATAATTGGGAGATGAATAACACAGAGAAAGAATGAATGGAAATGAAAATATCTGAAAAAATGAGAGTAAAAGGAAATTCTACTTACTTGATGTCCTGTGCTTGCAGGTTGTGAATGGACGATGGTGAAGTGCTGAGGATTTTTGGTAGAGCCCAAATATTCTGTGAATGACAGTGCTTCCTAGCATGCTCCCGTGAATGCTAACACTTTCGGATGAGATTCAAATGCTTGCTTGTGCCTCTGGCTGGGTATACTTCTATCTTCTGGATACGTGAGAGAACCCTGGTTCAAGCTTGCATGCAGATCTTTCTCTAGAACTTGAAAATTTCAACCCCTGGAACAAGGTTACCAAAATGAATATATGGTAACCGATGACGGTTTAGGTTAACCGACATCGGTTACGGTGGGAAATCCTAGGTTTGCCAAAATGAAAGATCTTGGCAATCTTTTGGTCAGTTTTTCCATTGGTCTGGGTCTAAAATGGTATTTTCCACTTAATAAGTGGGCATGTTGTTAGAGAAAGAATAGACATCTAATTTTAGGGTTAGAACTAAGTCTTAGTTAGTTAAGGTAAGTAGAGATTGAGTTTTAGTTAAAATGAAACATGCTAAGAATAGGTTTGTGATGAGGTGTCTAGGTGATGTGGCTGGGTGAGGTGGTCAAGTGAGGATGTTAATTAAATTAATTAAAGTAATTAATTCAATTAATCATGTGCACTATGGGATATGAATATGTAAGGTATGGTTAATTTAATTAACGGGGTTGTAAGGGTGGTGACCCTAATTTTGGTGTCTACATTTTTCCCCTTTTTGTTCACGTAGCTTGTATTGGTAAGCGACACTGAAAAAAATAGGAAGTGGTTTCCCCATGTGTGGGTGAAGGTGATTCCCCTCAAACCAGGAACTGATGAGGTGTTATACGGAATCGGTGAGTGGTTTGATAAATGTGTAGTTGGTGTGAGTTAAGGTAGGTGGGGAAGAGTATGGGTGCTTTGGGAAAGGGTAATGGTCAACTCAGGTAATAGGTAATAGGTAGGGGTCAAATTGGGTAATGGGTAATGGAAATCAAATGCACACACACATATAAATTGCAACACAGTACTAGGTTGAAGAGCTTGCAAACTCTACATCGTCTAAGGTCGATAGGTTTATCCAAACAAGGGTGAAGTGATTTAGGTTTCCAAGGTATATGATATGGTTCTGGAAATACAACGTAGGTCAGGTGCAGGAACATTTAGGTATGTTCCGGTACACCAAAGGTTGGGTCAGGATAAACACACGACAATAGGAAAGGTAAGGTCATTAGGCCAAACAACATGGGTAACAACATCACAAGGTATAACGAGTACATAAGGTCAATGATCACACCAAGTAGGTCAGGTCCAGGTAAATAGGTCATGGCATGGGTAAGGGGTAAAGGGTAGGCTAAAATAAAATAGTAATGACAAAAGGTATAACCAGTACAGGAGATCAATGTCACACAAAGTGGCATAGGGTCATGGCACGGGTAAGGCCAATGTATAGGTAGAATAGACAATAGGTGTGGGTAAGGAAATGTAAGGAGATAGTTTGGGCAAGGTACTGTAGGTAGGGTGCAATGAAGTGTGGGTAAGGCCAAAATGGTATATGGGACACCATAAGAGTTATAGGTCAAAATGGGAAAAACGGGGGAGAATGAGTACATTAGGTATGATTGATGACTTGGGGTATATATATAAGGATAGGATGTTATTTATGGAAAGTACATCGGTACATGCTAGTGAAACTCACTGAGATACTATCACATTATAATGTTAGTAAGGTTGGTGATACCCTTTAGATCAAACTTAGAATGAGTTGTTGCAAAGTTCACGGAGGCATATGTTTCAATTGATATTTACTGAGGTGGGCTAGGATGTATATGACCCTGACAGGGTGATTTATTGGCTGACTGTTAGGAAAGGGACATGAAATCCTATTGATACAAGTTTGAAGGTGGGGTGGAGGGATGTTACCAGGGTGCCCTATAGGGGGAGGAGGAGATAGATGAGACTGCAATGGATAACATGTGGGGTGATGATTAGTCACCATATATGAACAATGTATCAGTTTTTGGTATATACCGGCCTGCATGCTAATGATAGTGAGGATGTACATGAGATTTTTTGATTTTGATTATTATACCGGCCTATGTGCCAAAGATAGTGAGGTATCTGAGATATCAGAGAGACACTTGTATTTATTTTGTATCTGTGTACATATGTATGGATACACAGACTTTCCCATTTATATAGATGATGATGTTATGGCATGGATGTTGTACTTGTGTTTTTAATTTCCATTGTTATTATGTATGTGATGGAAACTAGGTGAATTAGGCATGATGGAGTCAGGTCATGTAGGCATGGTTGAGTTAGGTCATGTTAGGCATGGTGGAGTTAGGTTAGTTGGTGGCATGTTAGGCATGGTTGAGTTAGGCATGGTTGAGTTAGGTTGGTGGAGTTAGGTCAGTCAGGCATGGTTGAGTCATGTTTTTGGATTTTTGATTTAATTTCCAAGTTATTGGTAACATGGGAAATAAATGATGATTTATATGTAGGTATGTGGTTTAAATTTCCAAATATTTGATATCATGGAAATGTAAAAGATGGATGTATGATATGATGATGTGATAAAATGGTAGGTATGTATGTTTGTATATGTGTATGTTTGCATTTAATTTCCAAGTGTTATGTAAAATGGAAACTAACTAAGGTAGAATGTGAATAGAAAAATGGGGGGAAAATTGGTTAGGGTAAAGAGTGGCCGAGCTAACCTCCAAGGGCCCCATGCCCTCAGAGTGCTGCCTACATAGCCCTGATGAAAAGGGGCCTCAGGCCGATGTAGTTCTCCCATAAGCTAGGGAAGAATATGATGAGGTAGAGGAATGGGTTGGTAGGTTTTAGGCATGATTGAGTCTAGGTCATAGGCATGGTTGATTTTAGGTCATTTAGGCATGGTTGAGTTTAGGTCATTTTAGGTCATGGTTTTTAGGTCATTGATTTTGGTGAAAGAGGAATTCTTAAAATGTAGGTGTCGATGGTCTAGTCCTGTATAGATAATCAACAAGTAATGAAGAAGGTGAATGATAAGAGGTGACAAAAGGATTCACCAAATTGATAAGAATCATAACGAGTCTACCATACCATAGATAGGCTTATGAACGTAAGACCCTAAAGGCGTTGCATGATTGATTATTCTAAGGGTGAAGAAAGTCACATGATCACGAAATGTCACATTTGTGGCACATCCCTTAAGGTGGTAGGAAATTAGGGTGAAAAAGGTGATGAGGTGAGGCAAGGTTGGTTTAGCGTAACTTGGTGTGAATAACATGCCTACTTAGAAAGAGAGCCAAGATCAAGATAGGCAAGTCCATGACGAAAAAGTACTCTTTTTCTTCTTTTCACTTTTATTTTTGATAGACTGATCGATGCGGGAAGTCTATGTGGGATGAGTATATTATCTCCTTGAGGTCTTCGTGAAGCTGATCGATGTGGGAAGCTTCTGAATATTTTATTTTGTTTTTGCAAGAATAGTCTTCTTTTGTGATAGACTATGTACAGTATGGCTAGCTTTGTATAGTTGTCCTTCGAGGGAGCAGTCTATTTATATCGGTGAGACAAAGAGAGGAGATGTCCTTTTTGAGGGAGTCATCTTTTTGCTGGAAGTTTGACTCAAGGAGTTTAATCCCATTTTGAAATTAATTTGTTTTTGGACTTTTAAGTCATGGACAAGACTATAGAGGAAATTAGGTTCTTGTTTAGAAGACAAAACTGGAGCATACAGAGGTTAACTATGATGGAGAGGTTTTAAGTGATGAACGACCATGGGATTCCATCTTGAAAAAGATGAAAAGTATCCATGAGAATCATGCCATGAGTAGAGCCGTGGTACTCATATTGAAGATAAGGCTGAAAGGTGATGGGTAATCACATGATTCTTGTTTAGTCATTGATCCCAAGAATAGGTAATAAAGGGAAGGTGAATGGTGCTCAAGGGATGAGCATGAATAGAAAAAGGTGATATAGGACTCGATTTCAACAATAGAATGGTCGAAGATGCAAGGCATTGAGGGGCTCAGGTTCAGGTTTACCTTCAAGTGAAGACAAATGATAAGCACCTGATCCATAGGCATGAGTAACGATATAGGGTCCAAGCCAATTAGGAGAAAATTTTCCCCGTTTACTTTTCTCTTCTTTGGTTACATGTTGATTTTCCTTCAGGATGAGGTCACCAACCTGGAAGGTTCGTTCATGGACACATTTTTCATAGGCACGTTTGATACATTTTTGGTAGATTTGGAGATGGTCAAGAGCATTAAGATGACGTTCATCTAATAACTCAAGTTGTGCCAAACGGTCCTGGAAAAAGTCATCATCGTTGAGCATGTCTTTGAGTGAGATACGAAGAGATGGAATCTGGACTTTGAGAGGTAAGACAACCTCAATACCATAGACTAGAGAGAAAGGTGTGGCAGTAGTTGAGGTGTGAATACTAGTATGGTAAGCCCACAAGGCGAAAGGAATGTGCGTATGCCAATCCTTCTTTCATAAGAATTTTGTTCAAGGTTTTATTGGTTGATTATGCTTGGCCATTGGTTTGTGGGTAATACGGTGAAGAGAAACTAAGTTGAATGCCAAAGGCATCACAGAGTTTCCGTAAGGTTTTATTTTTTAATTGTTTTCCATTATCAGTGATGAGATGGTGCGGAACACCAAAGCAAAAAATAATGTGATGATTAATGAATTCACATATTTTCTCAACTTTTGTAGAAATGAGAGGTATGGCTTCAACCCATTTAGTATAATATTTGGTAGCAGTGATAATCCATTGATGACATTGTGAAGAATGAGGATTGATCTCTCTGACAAGATCCAAACCCCATTGAGAGACTCGGGTGACCTGTAAGGCATGACTAGGTGTGTGATGAAGATTAGCATGTTGCTGGCATTTCACACAACATTTGACATAGTCACAACAATCATGGTTGAGGGTTGGCCAATAATAGCCTAGGTGAAGGATGCATTTAGCGACAGCTAGGCCACTGAAGTGACCTCCACAAATTCCATCATGAACTTCCTTGATGGTGTAGGGAATTTCAGAACTTGTAAGGCATCGTAAGAGAATACCATCAAATCCATGTTTATAAAGAATACCAACCATGATGACATAACGAGAGACACTTTTGAGAAAGGCACATTGTCCATTACGAGTAAGGTCAGGAGGTAGAATTGAAAGGGAAAGGTAGTCAACAAACTGCTTATACCAAAGGTCACGTGGGTCAGGTTCAATGGTTCCAACGAGGTTGACATCTCGAAATAAATAAGAAGGTGATTGCAACCTTTGTACTGTGACAAATATTTTCGATTCGAAGGTCGAAGCAGGTATCTGAGATGTAAGACAGGCCATGGTATCCACAAATTTGTTAGTGGAAGATGGAGTGGTTTGAAGTTCATAACAGTCAAAGGTAGTCAAAAGTATGTCGACATGGTGTTTATACTTTTGAAGTATTTCATTACGAAACTGGTATATACCATTGACTTGGTTTACAACCAGTTGAGAGTCACCAAAGATATTAATTGATTTAACATCTAAGGCGATGGCAGGCTTGGAGACCTAATATGGGTGCTTCATATTCAACGATGTTGTTAGTACAATCAAAATCTAGTTTGAAAGATAACGGCATAGGTTCACCATCAAGAGGAATGAGGATAACACCTGCACCACCCCCACACTGACATTTTGAACCATCAAAGAATAAGGTCATCTGGTAAATGGTATCGTCCAAAGAGAGGGTAGCAATGGATTCATCTGGAAAATCAAAGTTAGAGGATTGATTTCTAGAGAGGGGTGCATCTGCAAGTTGGTCAGCGATGGTTTGGCCTTTGATATATTTTTGATGAATGAATTCGAGGTCGAGGTCTGCGAGAAGCATGAGCCAACGTGTAACACGTTGATGTTGGTAGGGTTTGGCATACATGTAATGTAAGGGGTCAGTGTTGGTGATGAAAAAGGTTTTGTGGTTGAGTAGGTAATGACGAAGTTTAGTGGTGACAAAAACTAAGGCTAAGTAGAGTTTTTTGGCATGGGTGTATCTAGTTTCATAGTCCAAAAGGGTATACGACTTATGTAATAAACCACTTTCTCCCTGTGTTTCTCATCATGATGAGTGAGCATGGCACCCAAGGAATGATCAGTAGCAGAAATGTATAGGTAAAAGGGTTGGTCATCCTTAGGAGGAATGAGCACTGGTGGTTGGAGAAGGTATTGTTTTAAGGCATCAAAGGCTTTGTGGCATTCATCATCCCATTTGAAGGAGACATCCTTTTTGAGGAGATGATGAAATGGTTGGCAATGGTCAGAAAGTTGTGAAATAAAATGATGAATAGATTGCAACTTACCTTGCAAACTTCAAAGTTGGCAGAGATTAGTAGGCAGAGGCATTTCAAGAATAGCCTTTACTTTAGCAGGGTCAACTTCTATGCCACACAAAGAAATGATGAAACCAAGGAGCTTTCCTGAGAGAACAGCAAAGACACACTTCTTGGGTTGAAGGTGAACACAATACTTGATGAGATGGTCAAAGATGACCTTTAGGACTGTGAGATGTTCGGCCCGACATTTAGATTTGGCGAGAAGGTCATCTACATAATCTTCCAATATATGATGCATGATGTCATGGAAGATATAAGTCATATCCCGTTAATATGTAGCACCAACATTTTTAAGGCCAAAAGACATGACTCGATATAAGAAGGTCCCCCAAGGAGTGATGAAGGAAATTTTGTGTTGATCTTCTGGAGTGAGTAATATTTGATTATAACCCGAGAAACCATCCATGAGTGATAACATCTCATGGCCGGTGGTGAGATCAACTAGCTGGTCAATACCTGGTAGAGGAAAATCATCTTTGGGGCAAGCTAGGTTGAGGTCACAGAAATCCATGCAAATGCAAAGTCCCCCTGTCACTTTTGTGATAGGAACAATGTTAGAAATCCATTGGGGATAGTCAATGGGTAGGATGAAGGAAACTGAGAGAAGGCACTGAAGTTCTTCTTTAACAAGAAGAGCAATGCGAGGATGCATTTTCCGCAGCTTCTGTTTTATGGGTTTGGCTTCAGGAATGGTTACGATATTGTGGACCACAATGTTAGGGTCAATACTAGGCATATCAGCATAGGACCAAGCAAAAGCATGGTTATGATCCCCGAGGAAAGAAGTAATGGCTTCCTGTTCAACAACATCTAAAGATTGGCCTATCTTTAGAATGTGTGGGTCATCCTGAGTGTTAATGTTGATTTTGATAGTTGATTCATTCAACATGGTTTGCATCTCAGAAGGTAATGACCAGTGAATATAAGAATCTTCTGCACCAAGGTAGGTGAGGATAGACTCATCATCCTGACATTGAACGACGTTAATAGAAGGTGTATCATCATCGATCATGTCAGGATACAGGAAGGGAAGAGAAGAGGGAGCCTCACCATCACGTTGATAAGTCAAAGGTCCCAAGGAAATGGTGTTTATGAAAAAAAAAGTTAGGAGGAATGGATTCTGGATCCATCGACTCCATGGGTGAAGGTGGTGAAGTTGGTAAATGGGGTGAAGAAGGTTTGTTATCCTCAATGAGTTAAATACAAGCCTTCTTGGAAGATAGTTTGGAAAATTCAATACCACTGTGGTCTTTGTGTTTATGGGTGGTACACGAGATGACAGTATGATGACCTTGTTCATAAAAACCAAAGCCAAATCCCTTCCATGCACAATGGTGTAGGAAAGTGTGGGTGAAGCGGCAGTTGGTGAGAGATTGGAGGTCAGATGAAAATGGTCATGTTTGGGATGGTGGTTCGGGTGAATAGGTGGAAGTATCAAGTCCCCCATATGTGAGGTTGGTATGAAGGTGGGGAGGACCATAAGGGAAGATCTCACCTATGCGGTGATCATAGCAAGGATGTTGGTGAAGGTTACCATACTCTTGTGGAGTAAGGAATGTATTGACATTGTATAAGTGGTACTCCCCCAGAGTGAGGCATTGAAAAACACCTTCTAAGGGATCGATGGTTGATATGTGGGTAGCGGGAATAGATGAATTACTAGGTGCTTGGGAAGAAGGGGTATTGGTTGGTTGGGAAGTAGATGGGTTAGTTGTAAGGCTACGACATTAGTGGGGATAGAAGAGTTAGGTGTGGGAGAGGTGGCGGTAACATTGGTGGATGGGGTTGTGGGTGAAGGAGAAGTGGAAGTGAAAGTAGATGCCTTAATTGGTACAAGGACATCATTAGGTACATACAACATGCTATAATTTTTGAATGGTGACGGGTCAGCTGGGATGGTGTAGTTATGCCCTTCATGTTCAAATTTTAGACAATGGTGTAAAGTTGAAGGAACACAACCCATGACATGAATCCAAGGTTGGCCAAGCAACAAGGTTATACTAGAACTCCCCCTCTAGGACGTAGAATAGTTTTAGGACAGTACGGGGGACCACGCAAATGTTGAGGATGACGGTGCCGAGGGTAGAAGTCATAGCGTTATTGAATGAGAGCATCATAACTGGGTTATTATGCATGTAATTGGGGTATGCACATTTGGTTGTACGCATGGGAGGAGATAATGTTTATATTTGTGCCACCATCAATCATAACACATCGTATGCATATATTATCGATATTAATGGAGATAAAAAAAGAAGGATCAGGGTCATTTGATTGGAGAGGTGCAATCTCATTGTCAGAAAAGCTTGAGAGTGGCTACTTGGTGAGTAGGTGGAGGTGTAGAGGAAGGGGATGAGTTGGTGAGGGAGGCCACATGATGAGGGGTAATAATGGAGGCCATAGGTGTAGGGTCATTTGGTAAAACCTCAATGGATTGGAGGACCTCCATGAGGGCTTGGCGATGTGACTCAGAGGTTTGGATGAGGTCATACAAAGACATTTTGAGAGAAGAT
Source organism: Taxus chinensis (assembly GCA_019776745.2). Lineage (NCBI taxonomy): Eukaryota > Viridiplantae > Streptophyta > Pinopsida > Cupressales > Taxaceae > Taxus > Taxus chinensis. The sequence goes on along the minus strand of JAHRHJ020000260.1, from coordinate 44,713 downwards.
TGGTGTAATTGTTTTATCATTGTACGGTGGGTGACCCCGTCAGAAATAGGGTATGTGGGACCTCGAATGGTGATTTTGGGTGTGGGTGCAGATGGTATATTGGGCACATGATTGGTTGATGGGCTGGTTACTTTCTCCTTTCCTTTGTCTTTCTAGGCACGAGTAGCAACCTGGATCATGTTAATCTGAGGAAGAGAGGTAGATGGAGAAGGTGTGCCATGAAAGGTATAACGACATGAGGGACAAAAACCTAGTGGGGGATAAGAGCCTTGTGAAATGAGTAGGGCACACTGACATTTAGGTGGAGGTTTGGCTAGCTCTCTTATGTGGACCATGTTGATCTCAAATTTTGGAGGTGGATAAAAGGGTTGTGGGGGTGGAGATACTGGTCACTGAATAGGTAATGGAAGAGGATGTGGGGAGATTGGTGAAGGTGGAATAGGGTCCTCATCTAGAAGATCATCATCATCAAAATTTTCTTCAGGAGGACATAATTGGAGAAGAACAGTTTTTAGAGCCTTACATTTCTCTACATCATGCCCGAACACACGATGGTAGGCACAAATTTTGGTTTCATCAAACCCTTTTGGTTTGGGTTTGAGTGGGTCGTAAGGTCTAAGCGGTGGTAATGTGATGACAGAGGTCTCTAAAAGGTTGGCTAAAATAATGGCATACGACCCTGCCAATGGATCACAGTGTGAAGTGAGTGTGGGTTTGGGTTGAATGGTGGGTGATTGTGATGGGAGAGGTGCCACAAGAGGTGGAATTTGAGGAGGGGTAAGTTGGACCACTAGTTTGGGGGGTGGTACTATCTTAGGCTTAGGTTGTAACTTCTTGGGTAAAGGTGTAGCAGATGAACTAACAATGGAAGGGGCTGTAGGTCTAACCACTTGTTTGGAGGGTAGTGGGTTTTTCAATTTCAGTTACACTTTCTTGGGTAGAGGTGAGGAAGGAGTGCATGATGTAGAAGGGAAGGTAGATGGTGGAAGAGGATGAGTTATCCATGGGGATAATGGAGGTGTGGTGAAAGTTTCTGGTAGAGGTCAGGTGGAAGGTATGGGCAGAAGATAAGAAAGTCTCATAGGTAGTGATGAAGTTATGGTAGTTGGTGGGGGGTGGTATAGGTGGTAAGAAAGATATGGGTGATGACGAGGGTTGTACAGGTCGATTGGGCATATTAGAGGATCATGGTGAAGTGGTGGGTTGCTTTACATTTTTTATTTATTGTGGGTAGGAGGTTATTTGACAAGGGTTGAGGTCCTAGGATGGATGGAAGGGGTGAAGGTGACAAAGGCATGGTAGGTGAGACTGGTGTATGTGGCCTAGAAGGTTGGGTCTTCCTTTTAGGTGGAGGAATGATTTTTTTGTGGGTTTGGGAAGATGTGGCTAAATCCAATTTGATGGGTGGATGGACAAGGCTTGATGTCGGTATGACCCCCAAGGTAATGATGGGTTTAGATATGGGAGAAGATATAGGTGCAGGTAGGTTCTTAGGCATAGGTGTGTGTTTAGTTGTGGGAAAAGGTTCAGATGTAGGAAAGGATGACAAAGAAGAAGGCATTCCAACAGGCATAGTTATGGTTGATTTGGTCACTTGAAATACTTTCAGATAGATCGTGGAGGTATCAGTGAGTGACATCTGCATTTGGGTTGAAAAGGGGAGTAGAAGGTGTCCCCAAAGCATGGAATTATCAACGTAATCCAAGTGGTTGGCCAAACATGAAAATGGTACTGCTGTAAGAGGGGCCAATGTTGATTTAGTAGCAATCCCTGTAAAATATGTCTGTGAGATAGGGAAATGGTTGGCTTCAGACTCTGTGGGTAAGAGAGCCGAGAGCAGATCAACAGGATCTTGGAAGGCTGATGGAGAATGGTCACCTAAAGGTAGTGGTGTTTCTAAAGGATCCTCTATGGGTAGGGGAGATGATGGGTGAAATGAGGTAGGCTCTCCTTGCAATGGAGAGGAAGGTGAGCATGACTCTCCCATGGGTAGGAGAGTTAATATTGTTGATTGTTCGTTAGTTTGAGAGGTGAGTGGTGAAATGGGATTGGTAGAAATTATGGGTTCCTCCATGGGTGAAGGAGGAGATGAAGGGGACTCCTATGTGGGTGAAGGAGTAGATGAGGTAGGCTCCTCTGTGGGTAGGGGAGATCATGCTAGGATCTCCTCGATAGAGGGGATAAGAGGAAATTGGGGAATGATTGGTATGTCATCAAAAATAGCATGGACTTCACGGACATTACTATCATTGGTTGAAGATTCACCAGTTTGATTAGAAGATGGGGTATGATTAGGGAATGAATTTTTGAAGATATGTAGGTTCTGGTTAGCTGGTGCATTTGGGTTGTCCAAGACTAGATCTCCATTATCTAACATTTCTTGGATGATGTTTTTGAAGGTGATACAATTACCATCGCTATGGCCTTTGACGTGATGATAGTTGCAAAATTCATGTTCTTTATACCATGCAGGCATGGGATGAGCAGGGTCAAAACCAATATGTGGTTTTATGGGTGGAAGGGTGATGGCACCAACCTTAAGATGCTTTTCTAGCCTATTGGGGTGTACTTCCGTTGCTCTCGTCTGAACTGAAAAGTTTGAATAGGAGAAAGATTGGAGGAAGGTTTTTCTTGGTTAGATGGGTGAGATGGGCCAGCTTTGAGAACTACCACGTTGGCAGATCCCTTGGCTTTTGAATAATTATTTGGGGTTTTGAAGATGAAGAGGCATCATTTGATTTGAATGTGGCATTTTTGTTACGTAGCTGAATTTTCTTTCTTCAATGGCACGAATTTCCAGTTTTCGTGCCATGGTAAATGCTTCATGTCAAAGGTATGGAAGGTTTGCACTTGCAAGGTTGGTGAGATGTGCCTGGAACAAGCCCTAGTGAACAACTCTATAAGCTTAGTTTGAGGTAATTGGAATGTAAGTTGGTTGATGAGGCTGTGCCAACGAGCGACAAAATCAGTGATAGACTCGTCGTCGTGTTGAATAGAGGTCGGTCATGGTGACTTTCTTGACAATGTTGATGGAGAAGTGGTCTAGGAAAGCTTGGGCTACCTGGTTAAACGAGTTAATGGAATTTCTGGGTAATCCACTGTACCAATCTAATGTGGGTCATGTCAAAGACATTGGGAAGGTTCTTAGGAGTAAAGCATCATCATGGGTGATTAGGTAACACCCATGTTTGAATGACCGCAAATGTTGTTGCGGGTCTTCTTTACTATTGAAATGATTGAACTTGGGCATTTCCCAATGCATGGGGTATGGGTGAATAGGAATAGATGGATGAATAGGCTCATTACATATTTCATCATAAGTTAGGGAGTTGTGAGAGCCAGAAACTGATGCTTCTAATGTTTGCATCTTTTCCATCATCATCTTAATGAGGTCATTGGTGGGTTGTGATGAATGGGCGCCTCCTGCAGTATAAGGGGGTTGATGATGAATATATGATGTGGGTGGCATTCCAGTATATGGTGATGCCAAATAGGAGGACTGCGAAAGGGGAATAGATGTAGGTGGCACATATCCAGAATAAGCGATGGATGAGATCAGGGGTTGTTGGTGATATGTGTATGTAGGTGGGGTAGTTGAAATGACTCTGGTAGTAATTGGGGGTAAGGATTGTGGGATGGAGAGGACAAGGTTTTGGAATGGGGTATGAGTTTCCGACACCATGGGTGGTTGTGATGCAATAGGTACATATGAGGTAGTGGGTGTAGACATGGCTATGCTCAGGTGGTAGTGAAGGAATAGTTGACACAATGGGTGTGATAGATGTTGTAGATGCAACAGTTATAGTGGATGTGGGGCCTAGCTGAGAGACCACAGGGGTAAAGTGGATGAGGGTAACACCGAGCTAGTGGTAGTTGACACGGAAGTGGGGGTGAGGGAAGGATGGATAGATACAGGCATGTCATATACTAAATGTCCTTAGGAGTCTCAGGTACATGAGTGGGAAAGATAGTATTGTAAGGCAACAGGATTCTGTTCAAGGATTCTTGCAAACTCCTCGTCGCCAATAGAAATGGTGATAGGATGAGTTGGATCCATAGGTGACAGGATGGAAGGTGGTGATGGGCTAGGTGGGAGTGGCTGAAGGCTAGCATGAAATACAAGGGCATTGGTTTGGCTACGAGTCAACACCATGTGAATTAGCATTGACCTATTAAAACTGTATTTTGTAAATGACACAGAAAATAACATAAGTAGGGAAAAATGAATTTTGGGAGGTAAATCTGGTCGGTGTTTTGATTAAAAATCATACACAGCAACCGACGATGGTTAGATTGATCGATAATGGTTAAAGGGGAACTGATGACGGTTATGATAACCAATACCAGTTACTGTGGGGAATCAACAGTTTTGAAAATGAGGCAAAAAATGATGAAAATGAAATAATGGAAACTGTACTTGATGTGATATGAAAATTCTGGGGATATGATGATGTCCTGAGAACTTCAAATAGAAAAGAATATTTGATGAATGCTATCTTTGGGTAAAATAACCAAAAAGAGCTAGAACTGACACCGTTAGGTGAACCGATGACGGTCAGATGTAAACTGATGATGGTCGTTGGACCGACGCCAGGTTACTGTGAAATTAGAAGAAATGAAGAAAAATGGATTTTTGTGAATTAAGTCAGATGGAGTATCATCCCATAAATATGAGTATGATAAAAATGGGTCCTGACACACTCAGAAATAGTCAGAATACACCAACTATGATGGTAGAGTGTGAAAGGAAGAAGAAAATGAAGAACAAACCTCGCAACTCAAAACGCAACTCAAGAACAAAGCTAAAAAATAAGTAATCCTATAAGTGAATTTTATGTTGTTTTAGCTTATGCTATTTAAGACTGACTTGTGAATTTAGAACAATTTCTTTTGGTTGGGAAGGCGTCCTATGAAGAGGTAAATTCTAAAGGGTGGTTTCAGGTTATGTTTTGGTGGGGGCGGTCCTTTCTCTGAGGTAATGACTGGACAGAGAAACCAGCTGGGTGCCCACTGTCAATCCTCTAACCATGTGATCATTGATAGTCTCTTCTAGGTAAGATGTTGTTTAAGAAGATGTGTAAATTTTGTATTTGTGTAGTTTGGAAAAAAAAAAGAGAAGAGAAAGTGCTTTCTATGATTAAATTGTGTCAACCATCAACTGGGCATGAATTCCAACGTATAGGTTGTCCTCAGTTTTAAATGTGAGCTAATAATGCAACATACAAGGATGAAATGCAACAAATTTTAGAACCCAAATCGACAATTATATTCGATGTAGCAAATGATGAATAGGTCAAGAACGTGCTCTTTCACTACTATGCAAATGTAAGAAGGAAAGAAATGATTCATTTTAAACACCAAATCACAAATGTCGTTTAGACAATTAGAAGAAGAGAATATTACCAGGGAGAAGATTAAATGTGTATTTTTCAAAAAAAGAAAGAGACACACAATACTTCCCTATATGAAGAAAAATGCAATGAACCCAAGAGAGGGTCCCACCGGGTGTGCCAAAATGTTTCACCAATAAGTTGCTTACATATGAGAAAAATAGATAAGGTAAAGGTGAGGAGGAATACCTGTGAAATGAAGGTGGAAGGTAGAATGCGCACATTCTGATTTCCCGATCCAATGCTGATTGCGAGAACTTCCTTTTGGCTAGGAGGAACTACCTATGAATTCAAAACAAGATCACAAGAGATATATTAAACAATATATGTCAGTGGACTACCTAGCGTGTGCTAGATCTGGGAAGCGTGATACTTCCTAAATGGTTGTCAATCCACTGTTTATCACATAAATGAAGAAATAATAAAATGTGAGAAATAGAGGTCCTATTAGTAACAAGTGATTTAGGTATCTCAAATTATTAATAATACATTAATTAAGTCAAATATTGCAATATAAAATTAGATCTAACTGAGGTTGGGTTTTGATTCAGGATGGGTAGGTAGCCAAGGTGATTGGAACAGGTCAAGGTCAAGTTTTGGGTGGTTTGGGTTACTTGGGTAAAGGTTATTAGCTCATTGTTATGGGTAGGATTACTAGTTATAGAGACCAATTTCGGTGTGGGTATGACTGATGTCGGTCAAGGGAGATGGGTATCAGTCATGGGAAAATAAAAGAAGGTAAGAAATAGGTGTTCAAGCCTTCTATAACTTCATAGGAATCGAAGAGAGTGTGTCTAGGATTAATAGTTGTAGGTAAAGAGGTCAGGAAGGTTTGAATGGAGTTCGGTAAGGTTTTTGTAAGATTCTAGGATGGGTTTTGGTTAACTAATGTGGCTTGGGTTACTATCACTGTCACCGATAATGGTATGGGGATGAACCGATGATGGTCAAGGGTGACCGATATCAATCATATGGAAAATGATTGAACATGGAAATGGAGGTTTTGGTGTTCTTTATGGTTATATAGAGAACCTTAGAGGGGTGAATGTAGTTGCTAAAAATGCTAGGACTCAGGAAGGTTGGACATTGGGTATCAGGGAGCTGAGAAGGTGAAACTGGGTAGTTATTTGGATTGAAGGAAGGTGGGATAATGGGAGAAAAGAAATAACACAAAGAAAGAATGAATGGAAATACAATATTAAGTATAAATGAGAGTAATCCAAGAGAATTCACTTACTTGATGTCCCATGCTTGCAGGTTCTTGGTGGAGGATGGTTGATCTGCTGAAACTTTTTGGTAGAGCCCAAATGTCTACACAATGGAAGTGCTTCCCAGAATGTTACTGTGAATGCCAACACTTTAGATCCAATGTCTTGGTGCTTGGCTTAGGGTGTATTTGGATGGATATGTGAGATTTGGTTCATGCTTGCATGCAGATCTCTTCTCTAGAACTTGAAATTCACCAGCCTCTGGAATAAGGTTTCAAAAATGAATATATGGTAACCGAAGACAGTTAGGGTGACCGGCGTTGGTTTAGTTAAGCGACGTCGGTTACGGCAGGAAATCCTAGGTTTGCCAAAATGACATAGATCTTTGAAATATTTTGGCGAGTTCTATCCATTGGTTGGGTCTAAAATGGTATTTTGTGCTTAGATAAGTGGGCATGCTATTAGGGAAAGAATAGGAATCTAATGTTAGGGTTAGAATAAGTCTTAGTTAGTTAAGTAGAGATTGAGTCTTAGTTAGAAACATGCTAAGAATAGGTCTTTGATGAGGTGTCTAGGTGATGTGTCTAGGTGAGGTATCAATTAATTTAATTAAAGTAATTAAATTAATAAATCAAGTGAGGATGGGTATTAATTTAATTGTGAGTAATTAAATTAATATGAATATGGGGTAAGGGGTCATGGTTAGGTGAAAATGTTATGTTAACTGCTCAAAAAGAGGTCAAGGGGAGTGTGACCCAAAGATTCATTGGCCACTCCAGAAGAAGGTTGAGAATACTGACCTCCTTCGTCTGGAGGGGTTTGTTTGAAAAGGAATACATATGTGTCACTACATCAATCAGATTTAGTACATATTTCGGGGCATAAACGAAAACAAGGAATTTCATGAAAGAAATAGACTACTCAAGCTTTGCACCAATTCAGGTTCTTTTAAATTATCTCATATGGAAGTGTCAGCAAGAATAGTCTTGTATAGCCAATAATTTTTATTACGTATAAGTATTTTGTAACTTTGCAAGAAATTATGTCGAAGTACTATTATTTTCTCCTAAAGATATATTTTTTAACTTCAAATAGTACAATTAACTTTAAGTTATACTTTGATATATATATATATATATATATATATATATATAATCAAGACTCAACAAAAACAAAAAGGTAACATGTGAAACACTGAAACAATAACTTGATCTCTGTTAAGGCCTTTTTGGATGTTACTATTTAGTTTTGTGACCATCGTAACATTTTATTATTAATAGAAGCATTCTTAATTAAAAAGAAATACTAAAACTACTCTTTTTTCTTGCCAATATTTGAAAAATATCTTTCGTCTTCTTAGTGTTGGAACGTCGAGTGAGTGTTAGTGAAACAAAAATAATAATAACTTATTATTTCATTGTGAGAAAATATTGACAAAGAGAGTATTCACCAAATAGTTTTATGGTAGTTTTCCAATATCTACAATTATTTTAAATAAACTAGTTAATTTTTTAACTAAAACGAAACTCAACACTATTATATTAGCCAAAACTACAAAAATGGTTACAAGAACATTCACCAGAATTTCTATATCTTTTTTTATGTAGGTTCCTTAAAATTTTCCTTGATTTCCTCTTGGTACCATTACGTCTATTTTGATTTTTTAGAAAACTATACTCTATAACCATATAATGAAGTCCAATCACAGTACTCCAAAAGGTATGTTCAGTTGTTATCCATAACCTTATGTATAAGTAACATTCACTCATGCTCAGTAATATCATAGATTTGAAGACAAAAATATTTAGAGGGAGTATCATTGACTATATTAGTGATAATCGTTATTATACATATTTGGTACAATATACTTACATCATATTTCTTTGTGATATTATATGGTAATTTGAAAAGAAAAATATTTGGTTAACATGGACTATGGTCAGAAATTGTACATGACAATTCTAGAATTTCTTGAGTATTTTACATTTGAGAAGGATTTACAATAATATGAGTGGTGTTAAACATATTTATAATTTCATTGATGTCGGGAATAGATCAAGGGAGCAGTGATGGTGCAGAGCATGTGTTGGATCAGAAGCGTTGAAGTACTTAAAGGTATGTAACATTTGTGTTGAATTGTGTAGATCAAAAATGAATTTGAGTAATAAGGGTAATTCTACAATTGGAAGATTTTTTTGATTGGTAAAAGAAGCTAACTTTATAAAATATGAAGATTGTTTTACACTAACATTATCTCGTGAGTTGTACCCTTTTAGAAGTTTAACTACATATTCATGGAATATTCATATAAGGAAGATTCCATAGCTTTTGTCCCATGTACATGAAGCAATGAAGAAGTGTGAGTTGAAATAGTTTTTTGATGAATGATGTTATAGACAATTACATCCACTTGATATATATCAACCTCCACGGGCTCTACAAATCGTAGTGAGCCAACAATCAGTTGACGAACCATATGTCAGATCTAGTGCAACCAAGCATTATAGATGCATTGTTTGGTTAAAATTAATATTTTATCTCATTATGTAATTTATTTATGAAATATTTATTTAAATTAAATATTTTTTATAATGTGATGCAAGTCATGTTTATGTAGTTGTTGCAGAAGAAAATGATAAAGAAGGAACATATTATTATTTGTCTTATTGTGTTAAGGAAAAAAGAAATTGATAACCCCGATCATAGATGGAGAAGGCATAGAGTATCATATGGGGTAAATGTTTTTTATTGGAACGTGGATTATAAAATATCTAATTAATAAAAATGACTAACTAAAATAAATATATATGCTAAGAAATAATAACCCTAGTTAATCTAATTAGGAGGACTAAAATGATGTGTAAATGCAATAGATAATAGTATGGAAAATAGATTCTAAATAATTATTCTAAGTGAAATGAAACCCTAATATGTAAAGAGAAAGAAGAAAATGAGCTTAGCTGATTGTTGTAGATGTCGCAGGTGTCACAGATATGGAAATAAAATATGGAAGTGCAAAAAAACACTCAGGGACCCTACAAAGGACAGATCTGAAGGATCTAAGATGACTGGGGCACCTGGGAGTGTACTGGGGTGCCCTGGTCTGCAATCTGGGTGCTCTGATAATTGTAAATGCTAAAAACCTGGAACTTGTAATGTTACAAGGGGGTTCCGTACCTTCATTGTTTGTCATGATGGATCTACCAAATGAGCTGGAAAATGACCTGTAATGCAAAGAGAAGTATCAAACCCTAGAAAAATAAAAGATGCAAATGAATGGGTCAAACTGACCTCAACCGCCAAACTAGTGGACTTATCACTGAGCATTGCACTACATTTTAGACCCAGATGTAGTTCTGGTGTGTGTGTGCATGTCGTGCCCTAGGTGCTCTCATGCCAGTCACACTTTGTGAAGTAGCGAGCAATAATAACTATAGAAAATGTAAATAACATGTGTGCATGGAATAGAATAGAATCCCCCCTATGCATTGTGTGTGATGCATGTCTCCTAGCCTTGATGCATGGAACTATATGGATGCAAGTGATGTAATGGATGCAACTCTAGATGGAGTGATAGTAGTGTGTAATGCTATGACCTAGGACCCTCATTATGGTCTTATAACTTTATATTTATAGGGATCTCAAGCTTAATTTCATAATTAATCCCTGACAAGGCCGACTGAGGAAACAGATAAGGATGAAAATAGCTAGAAAGGCCCCAAAAGAAGTAAAAGAGGATGTGCATAGATCGGGACACTTAGAGTGGGACTGGGGCACCGCAATGCAGGCTAGGGGCACCCTCATTTTAGGCTAGAATGATGGGACAATTGTGAAATGGGTGGATAAGTGTTGAAAAATACACGGGAATGACGAAATAAAATATAAAATAAAGATGGCCAAAAGGTGGGATTAATTAATACTTTATCCACTTGAGAACCTTCTAAATAGTAGTATAAGACTGGGCTAAATTATGTGTAAAGTGCATAATTTTGTGTCTACATTTTCCCCCCACTTTATGTTGGTGAGTGGAAAGCTTGGTAACATAAAGTAGATAGAGATGCGTACCTGATATCCATGTAGAGTGTAGAAGAAGACATGTCAATGGACTAGACTCAAGCGTGGAATGAAAAAAAGAAAAATGTGGAGGAGCGTGGATTCTAAAGATGAAAAATGTGCATAAAAAATGATGAGAGTGAACCTAGGGAGAAACACGTGTGTAGTTGTTACTGTGTGTAGTGTACCTACATGGTTAGTAAAGGAAAATACCTTTAGCGGTGTGTTGTTGTCATTTTCGTTGTTGTTGTTGCCCCCAATTTGACTACTTGTTTCTCATACAATGGACCTGCAAGGAGAAAATGATCAAGTAGTCAAATATGTATGTATGTAAAAATGCTTTGAAAAATATACATGTGTAAAGTACACAAATGTAAAATACGCTAGATAAATGTGTAAATGGAACATGTGCACCTGATCCATGTCGAGAAAAAGGGTGTAGAAGGATATCTTGTACTGTCACGAGTTTTTTGGGTGATCTCATGCCACCCTGGCTGAAGAAGTATAGGGAGGAAATGCATTGTGTCCTCCAACTTTAACCGCTTCTGCTAAAATGTTGTGAAGAGATCTCTGTACTGTCCTAGTTTTTTGGGTGATCCGACACCACTGGACAAAGAAGTGTAGAGAGGCACACCCACGGTAACCCCTAAGCTTATAACCGCTCTGTAGAATTTCTGAAAGACACCATGTCTTGTTATGGTCGCCGTGTATGGAGTTCATAGATGGGTCTGAAATCATTTGTTGTGTCTGAAAAAGTGTAAATAGGTTGTGTTAATATAAAACCCTCAATGATGCCCCCCTCTTTGGGGGCACATGCAACATTACAGAAAGGAGAATGTGAACCCAACAGAGGACCCAACCACATTTTGACCTGTAGAAATTTTCCCTGTAGGGGGAAAGGGAAATCACTTGGTATATACCAAGGAACACACAAAATGGGATGGATATCTAAAATAAGTGTTAGTCTGAAAAAACATGCATGCAATAAGACAAGTGTAAAATACACAGACAATGTAGAAAATACCAAGCAAAGTAGTGTAAATATGTAAGAAAATAAGAAGACCATACAAAGTGGGTTTCAAACATGGGACATCACTCATGATATCGCAAGAAACACAAGGCCATCATGGCCGCAAACACAAGACAAATGTGCACACAAGAAAAGGGAAAATACCGCATATAATGGAAAACAACGCAGACAAGTAGAAACAAACAAATAGTCATGAAAAAATGTAATCCTGCATAACAAGTTTTTCACATGGAACAACCGTTAGCATGTAGAGTGATAACCAATATGTCAAAGTGTGTATAAGCAAGTAATAAGATTCTAAGTACAAAATGAAACAATAACACCTGGATAAGATGAATGTGGATGCCCCCAGCAACCAGTATAGGAAGGGTATAAGGTGAGCATCCATGCCACATGTAAATTCTTGTATCTGTGATCACACTAAACAAAAGGCGAACATGCATGTGTGTATGATAATGACATATAAGAAAGAAAGCTAACATGTGTATAAAAGTGAGCATGCAAAACACTAGTAAGAAAGAGTAAATGCCCCCAAGACAATGTAATATGTTATGGATGGATGGAATGGAATGCAAGATGGAATGATAGGAGCAACATGCCCCCCGAGTGGATGGAAGTGTATGTAGTGAGGTTCATTTTTTCCCCCTCAACAATCAAGAATGAACCGTAAATGAGAGTGCGTCATCGGGAAATGGTCGAGTAGTGTTTGTTGTATCTAGCTCACTGAGATGAGTGTGTATATGTGACGGTGATGAAATGCAACATGTGGAAAGATGTGTGTGAAACCCTATAGCCAAAGTGTATATCATGACTTGTTGAATGGAGGAGTGATGATTTATCCCTAAGCATATATCACTATAGAATGAGTGTATGGGGATGAGACATATGGAAAGATGTGCATGGACCCTATAGCCTAAGTGTATACCATGACTTGTTGAATGGATGAGTGATGATTTATCCCTAAGCGTATATCACTATAAGATGAAAGGATGAAGATGGGTGATGATTTAGCCTAAAGTGTATGTCACTATAAGATGAAGAAGAAGGGAGTGGTGATGTACTCTAATGTGTATACCACTACAAGATGATAAAATGGGGGGTAGTGATTTAGCCTAAAGTGTATAACATGACAAGATGAATATAAGTGTGGTGATTTAGCTCAAATGTATGTACCATTACCAGATGATAATAAGGGAGTGATGATTTATTCTAAAGGTGAATATACCACTATTTAAGATGAGTAATAAGGTGGTGATTTATCCTAAAGGTATACCACTACAAGATGATGGAAGTATGGGTAACAATTTAACCTAAGGTGTATGTCACTAAATCGTGGTGAATGTTGCATGTCAGAAAATGTCGCATTGATGAATGTAAGGACCATTTGATTGGTAAACCCTCGGCAGTTGATATGGACTGAGGAACTAGAGTTCATCATAGGGTGTGAATATACATAGGAGAAGACAACGTAGTATAGTAAATGACCAATGATGAATATGATGATGTAAACACATGGTATGGTTTGGAATGTAGGATGTGTCCATGTATATAGAATATCTTGTGTGAGATCCATGTAATGATATGAAATGATATGTATTAGGGAACTAGATCCATATGTAATGGAAATCTAGTGTAGTATGTAGAATGTATATGATGGCATAGATGTGTTATGTGACACAATATATCAAGATGTGTATAAGATGTATGTGGTTATGTATGATAGAATATGTAGTGATGATAGGTAAATTTAGACGCATAGATAGTGGGACCTAGCATAAATACATAATGTATGGATGAAATATAAAACTAGACTCAAATATATGATGAATAGTGTATGCATGGGTAATAGATGATGTATAGATGACTATGAGATGAGAAATGTATAATATAATGTAGGATGTAGACTATGATGATAGAATGTAAGTGTGTAAGACATATAATGTAGTGTTTGGGGTTAAATGTAATGGTAATTACTTAACAGTCCAATGTGAATTGAAGCACAAGAGTGTGTCATCGGGTAACAAGGGTGATATAATAACAAATTGATCATGACAAAATGCGATGACAAGAATTATAGAGATGAATGTAGAACCTATTTGTTACAACCATGTTGTAGTCTGAGGGGGGGAATGCACTGACCTGTCATCCTTTATTTTACCAATCACCAGTGTGAGAAGAGACTAGCATGATGACTATTGTTAAGGAGAATACATTCCCTTGGGTCATTTTTTCAATGTCAATTTATCGGGATTGGCGACATGGTGTGATATAGTATAAGGTTGATCCGGTAAGGAGCTGTAATATTGGGTGGTTGGCTTCCTATTGTACTTCGTCTTGAATAACATGAAACCATGATCTCTTGTGGGAGGTAACCATTTCATCATATCCCTAAAAAAGGAACTGAGTTGCTCATTAATAATTTCCTGTATAATCTGATAGTATATGACCTTTGATGGAAACTGAGCTTCTAGTGAGAATAGTTGTTCCTACACACCCATTTGTAAGGGAAATCTTAAACATTTTTTACATTTGATGAGAAATTACCTGTTGGAATATAATGATTAAGTGGTCTGACCAACCCTTAATGTATATGGTTCCATCACTAATATATAGGTTAAATATTTAATAATATGAAATATTTATATTTCTATTATTAAATATGCTAACCTAGGTATATACTTTAGGTTAAATATTTAATATCATGAAATGATTATATTTCTAATATTAAATATTATAAACCTAGATGTATGTGTCAACCATTTTAGGTTGAAAAGGTGGGTCGGGAGACATACCCGATCACCTTATATAAAAAAGGACTTTAGGTCCTCATTTGATATATTCGGGAAATATATCAAAGGTGTGTAAATCAAGTGATTTGGTTTTACCCTTGGTAAATAGGGTTTCAAAGGAGGAGGTGATCTTACTGGATGTAAAATAAGTTCTCTGAAGTAAAAGGTTATTTTCAAAGTGGTTTTTACCCTATTGGGGTTTTCCACTATAAATATTGTGTCACCTGTGTTATTTATTTCCTGTAAGTATTTCTTTATTTACTTATGTTATGATGTAATGTTTATTTAAATATTTATTGTAACATTATATAATATGTAAGTTGATTAAATCCGTATTTATTAGAATCCTCAAATTCTAACATGGTAACTAGAGTGAAGTAAATTAAATAAATTAAGATCAAATGTTGTGTATTTTATTTATTTAATTTGTAACACCAGGTTTTTTCAACCAACTTTCCGAAAGGATATTTAAAATGATCCAGTCCCCTTCTTTTTCCCCAATTGTACATTACCTTTGTGCAATTGAAATCGCACAATTTTTTTTAGGGGAAGATGTAATATGATATGATTCTTACTTTCATTTACATTTTGTCAATTATGTGAAATTAATGTTTGTTTGGAGATCCGATGTGTGCACAGGTAAAAGGGGCTTAAAATTCCACCTGCATGAAAATCACATACAGAAAATGAAAGGATTTATTACTAATTTATCGCATTACATTTGTGCAATTAAACTCTTGGATAAAAATTTTAGGGTTTTTTTCAATTCTCAATCCCTAATTTTTTCTGGGGGGGGAGATAATACGATTCTTACTTTCATTTACATTTTGTAAATTATATGGAATTAATGTTTGTTTGGAGATTGATGTGTGCATAGGTAAAAAGGGGCTTCAAATATTTACCTGCGTGAAAATCACATACAGAAAAAGAAAGGATTTATTACTATATCAAATAATTATCATGTTTTCTATAATTTCAAATGTTTGCAGGTTAAATATTTCGGAAGGTAAATTCATGCCCGTATTCTTTGGTCCCCTCTAAAAGGATTCGATTTAAAAAACAATAGTTAATAGTTATTCTATAACTATATCCTATATAATTTGAAGACTATATATATATATATATATATATATATATATATATATATAGAATAAAGTTTATATAATAATTTATATAAACATCATATTACAATTGATATAGTTTTGAAAAAAAACTATATATTAAAATCCTTAAACCATATTAAAATTACATGGGATTGGGGGAAGAGTCAACAGACCATATTTTAAGCCTAAGTTTAAATCATATTTAAACTTAACTTATAAATCTAGGCATATATAGTTTAAAAAAGAAAAAACAAACCTAAGTTTGCATCATATATATATATATATATATATGGTTAGTTTAAACCGACTTAAAATATAATTTTTATTAGATTTGGTCTATATATGTATTTAAAAAAAAACCTAAGTGCTTACTTTTTTTGGGAGGGGGGGCCATGTTTATTGCTTGGCCATGAAGGGATTATTTTTTAAATCTTAATACTTATTAAATAAAACCTAACATGTGTCCCTAACCATTTATATTATCCTTGTAAGGGGTTGGCCCTATTCATTTATATCTTAAAGTTTATAAAAACTACATAAATAAACCTATTTAAAGGTTTTCTGTTATATAAGAGTAGGAGTGGAGAATAAAATGAGATAATATCTCAGATATAAATGTGAAATTCTTAGGTATAATTGGAGATTTAAAAAAAAAGGGGGGACTAGTTTATTGGTGGCCCACATGAAGTGTGGTAAATATTTATTAAAATATTGGTAGTTATAGCAACTTAAAATTTTTAAAGTTTTTAGCTTGTAGGAATTATATAAAATATTTTACAATCTTTCCATAGTTTTAAATGTGTGCAACGTAAAATTAAGAGTAAATGAAGGGAGGAGACAAAGTTCATGAAAATAAGGAATTCAATTTATTTCATTGGTGGGGATGAAATCTAACTTGTCCGCTCTGTAAAATACTGCAGGTTAATTTATACTCTCATAAATCTACTTGCACTTGGTAAAAGGATTTTAACCTAGTCTATGTCCTTTAAAGCCATTTAATAAGGGTTATGTATTTTTTATATAAAAATAAGAGAACCTATAGTTTATAATTTTTATGAACTATATGTTGTTTTTTATTTAGGATTCTGGTAAACTATATACCTCTTTTTAAAAAAGTGTTTATACTTTTACATTATAAATCATAGTAGGTTATGATAATGTGTTAAAATATAACCTCCCTAATATTATACAGAATAAAAAATTCTGGAATTTCACATTCTAGAAATACACAACAAGTTTTGGTTGCATTAAATTTGACAGTCAAATGATCGTCACGATAGACCAAACATAAGACAATATGATGGTCATTTAGATGTCAAATTTAAGTTGGCTGAATTTTTTGTCTACATTAATTTTTTCATAAATTTGTTGTTATACATTCTTAGGGGTATCTTTTTCCCCAGATGATTTCTAAAGATCTGACTTTTCTAAGGTAGAATCATCTGGTGTGATTGCATAACATGGAACTTTTCCTAAGGTGTGGGACCTTACAAATTGGAAAATCTCTCCAGATTTAAAGGTTGGTTCCTTATTCCTCTGTTTAGGTGCATACGTGAGGATTTGCAGAGGATCTATATCTATACCTAGTCTAAAACTTGCCAAGGAGACAGGGATAAAAGAGTACAGAAATAAGAAATAACTAAACTACCAGGTGATGCACCAAAGGAATGATGAACACTTAGTTTGCCTTCGACACAAACCAATAAAATGCATACAATAAACAAACACAGACAACTAGATCTGTAATGAGAGAGCAGATAGAAGCAAAAGAAAACAAGACGGATCTAAAATCGATCACAAACGTATTTTATTGCTCTAAAGATTGATACAGTTCATTACAGAATAGCCAAAGGCAGAAACATATTACAATTTTAATGGAAGGCCTGAACCCCACAAATCCTTTGCTAGAAGGAGAAGGGAGCCTACAAAACTAAGAATATCCAACCCTTTACAATGAATCATGCCCCCATATTTATAGAATCGAACAGAGAAAAGAAAAAGAGAGAGAGAAGTGGGAAAATGTGGGTCGAAGCTCAACCACCATTGTTAATGTTTCTACTAAAATCTGCCCCCGAATCCATCTTTACTGCATCGATCCTCGATTTGACACCTTGAAGGAAGAGGAAACAACGGAAAATAGATCGAATCCGATCTAGTTGTTGAGACTGATGATCCTGCATTGAAAGCTTGAAGACGTTTCTCCATTTTTCTTCCACCTACCCTCTCAAAAATTAAATTTTCAGACTCCCATGGCATAGATGAGGTCGAGATCTTTCCAACGATATCAGATTCACAATCTCTCGAGCCCTGAGTCGAAAGATATGCCCCTTTGAAGTTTGAGTCGATTCCGTACAACTGGGTGGGAAAACAACTTGAAAATGGGTCCCTCTTTTGATTGGGACACATGGCAGCCAGATTGGGACAAAATTTGGGTCCACGGGCCCATAATTTACCTTTTGGCCTTTTGCGCAAAAACACAAAAACTTAAAAAATCCCACAGCCCCAAAACTTCGCATGGACACGTGGCTCCTTTTGGTTGGCTGGGAAATGCATTTCCATTTTTACCTTTATGCCTTTTGGACAAAAGGAAAATTTTCACTTTTCTCCCCGATGCCTTGCCTTGGCTTTGACTCGGGTTTGTATGTTGACTTTTTCCCTCTTGGTGGAGACGCGGGCCCTTTTATAACTGTTACCCCTTTTGAGGAAAAGGGCAAAAAAATAACCTTTTCCCTGAACTCCCCACTTTCCCCTGGGACACGTGTCACTTTGGCGCTTGGTCACTCCATTTTACCCTTGAAACAACATGCCCTTAGGACACTTGGCAGCTTCTGGCTGACCTTGTTAATGCATTTGACTATTCAACTAACTCTAACCCCCTTTGAGGACACGTGGAGGCACCGTGCTTTTGGCCAATTTTCCTTTGGAGGAGCATCCTTGTTTTGTGGAATTTTCAATGGTCCCTCCAACTTTTAGACTTTGGGCTACGGGGTGGCCTTGCACTTGTTTGGGTCTCCACTATTGGACCAACTCTTGGAAGTGCGCCACTTGCACTGACACGTGGCCTCTCTCCGCTTGCCTCTTCTATACTTAGTCAATTTTTAGACCTTTTTTCTTGACCTTTTCCACTTGAACCAGTTTCGAGCCCGAGGACTTCGAATGGCTTTGTTTTCTTCCTTTTGAGCCTTTATTCTTCTTCCTTCTTCTTGGCTCCTCTGTAGCATTGATCCTTATTGTCTGACCCTGTTATTTTATAGTTCTGCCTGCCTGTAACTTGGAGAATGGATTTAAGATGTAGAAACAGCCCGACAGAGTCATTTTCTTTCTGTACAGGATCCTTTGATCTTTTTGGCCTCTACCACTTCATTGCTGAATCTTCTTACAACCAATTTGCAGGATTGGATGAGTTTTCTTGGGTTCCTTCTAGCGGGGTCTTGATTCGATCCAATATTTAGCCCAGGGGCGAAATATGGATAACACTTTGGTGACTCACGGGGACATCTACCTGCTAGATGAAGAGAGTAGTTGCCTTTTCGTATCTGTTAGGCATGGGGTCAAAAATAATAGGCTAATACTAATTCTGCCTCTGGTTCATGAGCCCAACCACTTGCATTCTCAGATTTTATAAGAAAATCCGAAATTGAAGATTTCTGAGAGTAGAAAATTGTTTCAACTCCAGGGCTTCGTCTGTCTCTCTGAATGAACTGCATAAGAGCAACAAAACAACACCAAGACTATGTACAAAATTGAAATCATACATGCTCCAAATGGAACATGCAGAGCATGCAAAAGCACTTAGGAGAAAAGCAATCTATGGTACAACAAGACAATGTGCAGAAGCACTTAGAGGAAAGAGAAACTAAACTAATATGTACAGAGTGGGACTTCCCTTTTAGTAGCAGTGCTTAAGATAGATCCCGTTCACTGGGATCTGCAGCTCTTCACCCTCCAATGTGGACAACTGGAAAGCATTGCTACTTTTGCATTTTGTTATCATATAAGGACCACTCCAGATGGCATCAAACTTAGAATGTCTCCCTGGTTTTGCTCGATCTGCATCCCACTTCAAAACCAGGTCTCCTTCCTGGAAAGTCCTTGCTTTTGCTTTCTTATCAAAGCATTTCTTGATTGAAGCCTGATTCTTCTCCAATGCTTGGAGAGCATTCTCTCTGGCTTCTTCTAATTCTATCAGCTCCACGTACCTGGCCTCCATTGGTCCAAACTCAGACATTTCTAGTTGCCTCACAAGCTCCAATGCTGGTAACTCAAGTGATATAGGCAACACTGCCTCTTTCCCATAGACAAGCTTGAATGGAGAATTGCCTGTGGATCTCTTGGGTGTTATTCTATCAGCCCATAAGGCTGTTTTGAGCTTTGTGTGCCAGGTCCTTTGATTCTCATCTAGAGTTCTCTTGATGATCCTTAACAGGTTCTTGTTTGTAGACTCAGCCTGTCCATTACCCTAAGGGTAATAATTTGATGAGGTGCTCAAATAAGTCCCATTCTTGACAGCCCATCCTGTGATTTTGGAACCTATAAATGCTAATGCATTGTCTGAGATGATGGTGGCTGGTACCCCAAATCTGGTCACTATCCCTTCATAGAAATCCAGGATACTAGACTCATTTGCCTCCTTGAGTGCCACTGCCTCGGTCCATTTGGTAAAATAATCTGTGGCTGTTAGGATCCATTTGTGACCCTGGCTTGAGTTTGGATTGATGACTCCAATGAAGTCCAATCCCCACTGCATGAAAGGTTGGTCGACTGAGATTGGGTGCAATGGAAGTGCTGCTAGCTTCTCCTTCCCTTTGAAGAAAGCACAATTCTTGCATCTTTTAATCCATGTATAACAGTCACTAAACACTCTGGGCCAATAATATCCTGCTTTCATGATTTTGAGTGTTGTCACTCTTGGGGAAAAATGGCCTCCAGCTGCTTCAACATGAAATTCTTGTAGCACTCTCTCCACTTGATCCATCCCAATGCATCTCAGCAGAATACCATTGATGTCTCTTTTAAACAAGACACCATCAATAAGAACATATGGAATGGCCTGTAACCTGAAATGCCTTCTTTTTTCTTTATTCATCCCATGAGGGCACAGGCCTATTTGAAGGAAATGCACCATGTCTTGGGTCCAACAAGGAGCAGGTACATCATTTCTTTCTTTTTCTTGATCATCTTGTAGAATCAGAACAACCTCCTTCTCACTGTTTGTTTCATCTTGTAGAGCAGAGGCTAGCTGCTCACACAAGCCCCTCCCACGGACCAGCTTGGTGACCTTAATCTCAATGTCATATTCCATGACACGAGTAATCCACCCTGCACGTTTCTCATTCAGGTCCTTGCTGAGGAGGAATTCTTTGACTCCTGCATGGGAGACCAATAGTTGGATTTTGTTGTTTGACACCAAATGCATAAACTTCTTCAGTCCTCTGATCACCACCAAGACTTACTTCTCAATGAAGGAATACCTCACCTCATAGTCTTCTAGACTCTGACTGAAGAAAGCAATTGGTTGTTCTGAGCTTTCTTTGTTCTACTGAACCAGGATTGCAGAGATAGTGTCATTGCCACCAAAGGCATACAATATGAAGTCCTTGGAAAAATCTGGATTTACAAGAGTTGGGGCCTGTGATATGGCCTCTTTGATAGCTTCAAAGCTTGCCTTTCCTTCAGCTATCCATCTGAATGCTAAGCTCTTCTTCAGCATCAGTGTTATTGGCTTAACCAGAGCAGCAAAGTTTGGGACAAACCTTCGAACAAAGTTGATCTTCCCCAAGAAGCTTTGAAGAGCCTTCTTGTGACTTGGCAATGGCAGTGCTTTTATTGCTTCAACCCTTTCTGGATCAATTGCCAGACCCTCCTTAGACACAATGTGGCCTAAAATCTTGCCCTCATGGGCCAAGAATATGCACTTTTTGGGGTTCAAAGATACCCCAAACCTTCTGCATCTTTGAAACACTTGCCTTAGATGGAAAAGGTGGTCTGTTGCATTCTTAGAGAACACAGTGATATCATCCAGATAGATCAACACTATATTGTTGATTAGCCCTTTGAATGCCATATCCATGGCTCTTTGGAAAGTAGCACCAGCATTGGACAGTACAAATGGCATTTTTTTGTATGCATAGGTGCCCCATTTGGTGGTGAAAGTAGTTTTGAATTGATCATCTTCTTTCACCATGATCTGATTGTATCCTGAATAGCCATCTAAGAGAGAAAATCTCTCTGACCCAGACACCACTTGCAAGATCTGTTCCATTGAAGGGAGTGGGTAGTGATCTTTGAGGGAGGCTCTGTTCAAATCCCTGAAGTCAACACACAACCTGATTTCCCCATTTTTCTTTCTGACTGGGACCAGATTTGCAACCCAACTTGAATGCTTGATTGGGAATATGATACTTGCCTCTATTAGTTTGTTCAGCTCCTTCTTCATCAGAGGCTCAATATGTGGGTTGACTGGTCTTTGCTTCTACCTGATAGGCTGAGCAGCTGGGTCCAATTCAATTGTGTGTTGTGCTAGTTTTGGATTGAAACCCCTTAGGTCTTCATAACTCCAAGCAAACACATCAGGGAATTCTTGGAAAAGTTGTATGAATTCATACCTTTCCTGCTCGGTGGCCACCTTGCCAATTTGAAGTGTTTTGTCTTCTCCAACTGGGATTGACTCTGAATCCTCTCCTTTGATCTACATGTTAGCCTTCTCTTTTCTGAACTGATCATTAGGATTGAAAATGGATTCCAGGGTCACTAAGCCTTTGGGAAGCTTGTTTGTATGTAGCTGTACTATCTGGTTCCCATACTGCTGCTCTAGTCTGTTTTGATTATGGGCTGAGAATTCAGCTTCTTCTTGCAAAAATTTGATGATCTGCTGATCATTCTCAAACACCTGCCAGCATGTATTATTATCTGGCACTACTGGCCTCACAACCACATGGATATGTGGTTGTTCTTTGTCTCTTTTGATGTTGTCCACCACATCAAATGCTGCTCCAACTGCTACAAGTCTATCAGCAGCTTCATTCTCTTTTTTGGGTATGGACACAATGCTGAAAGCTTTGAAATCCTCCATGAGATCCCATACCCTACTCTTATAGTTCTTGAGTAGGTCATTTTTGACAGCATTTAGTCCTCTGACTTGATTGGCAACCAGTTCACTATCACCAAACACTTGTAAATTCTTGATTCCTAGCTTTCTTGCCCAATGAAGACCTTGGACTAAAGCCTCATATTCAGCAGTATTATTTGAACAAGCAAACTGGAATCTAAAGGCTGCATAATATTTCATACCTCTGGGGGACACAATCATAGCTCCTCCTCCAGCTCCTTGTCTACTCCTTGAGCCATCAAAGAATAATTGCCATACTTCATTGTCATCCTTGTACTCTGGCTTGATTAGGTCAGGAAGAGGATGATTCTCTTCATGTAGATAGTAGACACCCAGCTCAGATTCTTCCATCTCCTTGTAGGGGTCAAAAGCATGTCTTTTATTGGCCCACTCATCTAGAGTCAAATCAGGGATACATCCCAACTTGGTATCTGCTTCATTAGTGTTTAGGAGGTCTTCTTGATCAAAGGCTGAGCAGTTAGCATTGATTGGGCTAGGTACATAGGATTCAATATGATAGTCAGCAATAGGTTCAGATCTGATTGTGGCCTTTTCCCCATACCTTGTCCTAAAGAGCATATGTGACCAATCAGCAGACAGGTAGCCTCCAATCTTGGCAGTGAAGTCCCTAGACAGACACAAAGCAAAATGTGGTGGAAAATCTATGATGGACACATTTTGCAAGACAGTTACATTGGGGCAGGCATGTAGAGTGAGGCTCAGGTCTTGGATGATTCCTACAGTGGTCACTGTTGTCCCATCTAATTGAACTACTCCTCTAGAGATAACTTCATATTTGAGACCCAACTGATCAGCTATTTGTTTGGGCATCACAGAACTACTAGCCCCAGAGTCAATCATACAATTGTGCACTAATTTGTCTCCAATAATTAATGAGACATAGAATGGAGGAGGTCTCAAGTTCTTACCTTGTTGTTCTCCTTGGTTCTTCTCAGGTTGAACTGCATTGGCAAGCACTCTCTCTTGCTGGTTAGGGGGTTGATTTGAACTTGACCAATTTTGCATGGCAGTTTGCAACAGATCCCTCTGCCCTGGAATGGCCAATGACTCCCATAGTGAAATGTTCACACTTGTCCTCTTCATCTGCTCAATGATATTGAATGAGCTCTCTTTCTGCTACCCCTTCCCAGACACATTTCTTTCTTGCACATGAGTTGTTACAACTGATGCCTAACTGGGCTTGGAAGGTGGCTTGGATTGGTTCTACATGTTGGGAGTTGCTCTTGGAACACCAGGACCTTGTGGAGTGATGGAAGGTTGAGGGTCACCTGAGTTCAGTGGTTGGCCTTCTCCAATACTTCTCTTTTTGGACCGTGTATTGGCAGCCACACCTTGAGGAGGGGACTGATTCATCCCACAGAAGTCTTCAACCTGCCAATTGACAAGCATGGTCTCTCCTGGAGGTTCACTTTGTTGAGCTCCTTGCTGCTGATCTCCCTCTTGGCCAGATTCTTGTGGCAAAATACTGGTTTGCACCATCAAATCTTGATTCAGAGCACCATTAAAACACATGGATTGGTTATGTGGCTGACTACATGGAAAACACCAATCATATTCTTGTGCCATATTGTTCTGTGCAGGGACCAATGCCTTTGATGTTGAGGTTGTATTTGGATCATAAGACCTAAAAGGTCTAGCAGCTTGAGGTTGTCCTTGATTTTGATTCTGATTTGTAGTCTGAGGTGGTGGCCTATTCTACTGGTATTGGGGTCTAGCCTGATATTGAGCCTGAGGCTGATATGGCCTAGAGCTCTGTGCTTGTTGTCTTTTGATGGTCACTAGTTCATTTCCCAGGTTTTGTAGTTGCTTCATCACTTCTTGAAGCTCTTTAGAGGTGTTAGATGATGAAGTGGAAGCTTCAGCTGAACTTTGACTCCTGGGGGTGGGTATAGGAGCTAATGTAGGTGTTTGGCTAGTATCTGGGTTTCCTAACTCAGGGTACAGAGGCATGGATGGCCTAGGAGCAATTTTACCAGCTTGAATCAAATGATTCTCAGCCCCTATGGAAAGGTTATAGGCTGCTGGCAATGTAGTGCCCCCCATTGACTGGATCATCAGAGAAATATCAAAATTTAAAGCCCTAAGAAAGTACAAGAAGGCACCTTCATTTGTAGGTTTTACTGCTGTTGGAATCCTGTCCCAGGTCCGCTGGAATCTGAGGTTGAAGTCTGTCAGCTGTTCATTTGGGGCTCTTTTGATAGTTGTTAGTTGCTCCAGCAAAGACAAGTTATCACCTTTCTCTCCAAACTGGTTATGAAGAGTTGTGCATAGCTGATTCCAATTTTGAATAGAGCCTGCCTCAAGACTTCTGAACCATTGTGAAGCCTTCCCTTTGAGTGAAGAGGTGAGCAACTTGACTACAATGTCCATCTCATGAATCTCATGGATTGTGTAGACATTTGCAATATCTTGGACATGATCACCAGGAGAAGTTTGGTTTTCCCTAGTGAAATATGGGATACTTTTTAATGCTGCAATAGGAACTGGGTTTTGTGCATTCAAGGCAAGTGGACTACTGCTGGTGAAGTTGACATAAGGATTTGGTTGAGCCATTCTGATTGGCCTAAGCACCCTTCTTGGTTGAAAGAAAGGTCTTGCAGGTGGAGGTGTTGATAAGGTTCTGCTTGGTGGAGATGGAGACCTCAAAACTCTTCTTACTCTTCTTTCTCTGCTTGGGGACACAAGTATTCAAATATACCTTCTTTCCTTGCACTAGACCGGGTTTTTCTCATGAATCTCTCAAACTTGGGCTGCTAACACCAGTAGATTTGTTTCTTTTAGAGTCACCAGATGTACAATTTTAAGGCTTCTTAGAAGCCAGAATCACATCAAGTGTACATCAATCCCTACTGTAATAAGATGGAGACTTCTTAGTCCCACCAGGGCGTGCCAAAACTGTTAGTGCGAAATCACAGCACCCCCAAATGATTTCTAAAGATCTACTTTTCTAAGGCAGAATCATCTGGTGTGATTGCATAACATGGAACTTTTCCTAAGGTGTGGGACCTTACAAATTGGAAAAGCTCTCCAGATTTAAAGGTTGGTTCCTTATTCCTCTGTTTAGGTGCATACGTGAGGATTTGCAGAGGATCTATATCTATACCTAGTCTAAAACTTGCCAAGGAGACAGGGATAAAAGAGTACAGAAATAAGAAATAACTAAACTACCAGGTGATGCACCAAAGGAATGATGAACACTTAGTTTTCCTTCACACAAACCAATAAAATGCATACAATAAACAAACACAGATAGCCAGATCTGTAATGAGAGACTAGATAGAAGCAAAAGAAACAAGAAGGATCTGAGATCGATCACAAACGTATTTTATTACTCTATAAGATTGATACAGTTCATTACAAAATAGCCAAAAGGCAGAAACGTATTACAATTTTAATGGAAGGCTGAACCCCACAAATCCTTTGCTAGAAGGAGAAGGGAGCTTGTAAAACTAAGAATATCCAACCCTTTACAATGAATCCTGCACCCATATTTATAGAATCGATCGGAGAGAAGAAAGAGAGAGAGAGAAGTGGGAAAACACAGGTCGAAGCTCAACCACCGTCATTAATGCTTCTACTAAAATCTACCCCCAAATCCATCTTTACTGCATCGATCCTTGGTTCGGCACCTTGAAGGAAGAGGAAACAGTGGAAATAGATCAAATCTGATCTGGTTGTTGAGACTGATGATCCTGCATTAAAAGCTCGAAGATTTTTCTCCTTTTTTCTCCCACCTAACCTCCTCAAAATTAAAGTTTCAGACTCCCATGGCATAGAGGAGGTTGAGATCTTTCCAACGATATCAGATTTGCAATCTCTCGAGCCCTGAGTCAAAAGATATGCCCCTTTGAAGTTTGAATCGATTCCGTACAAATGGGCGGGAAAACAATTTGAGAAATGGGTCCCCCTTTTGGTTTGGGACACATGCCAGCCAGATTGGAATAAAAATTGGGTCCATGGGTCCGCGAATTTACCTTTTGGCCCTTTTTGTGCAAAAAACGCAAAAACTTAAAAATCCTGCAGCCCCGAAACTCCGTCTGGACACGTGGCTCCTTTTGGTTGGCTGGGAAATGTGTTTCCATTTTTACCTTTATGCCTTTTGGACAAAAGGAAAATTTTCACTTTTCTCCCCGACGCCCCGCCTTGGCTTTGACTCAGGTTTATATGTTGACTTTTTCCCTCTTGGCGGAGATGCGGGCCCTTTTATAACTTTTATTCCATTTGGGGCAAAAGGCAAAAAACTAACCTTATCCCTGATGCCCTGCTTTCCTCCAGGACACGTGTCACCCTGGCGCTTGCTTGGGATTTTTTTTCTCCTTTTAACCCTTGAAACAACACCCTTTGGACACTTGGCAACCTCCGCTACCTTTAATGTTTTGACTTTTCAACTAACTCTGTCCCCCTTTGAGGACACGTGGAGGCACCGTGCTTTTTGCAAATCACCCAAAGTTTCCTTTGGAGAAGCAGGTTGACACTGTCGACCTCACTGCTTTGTTTTTCAATGAGTTCTTACTTTTTAGAATTTTGGGCTACGTGGACTCACTCATTGGGTCTCTTCCTTTTGGAGATGGTACTCTTAGAAGTACTGTCCAGGCTAACACTTGGCACTCTCTGTTTGCATTTCTATACTAAGCCAATTTTTAGGCCTTTTCTACATGTCCCTTCCTGAACTGTTTCAAGCCCGAGGACCTTGAATCTTTGCCATTATTATTTCTTCTTATTTCTGGCTCCTCTGTAGCGTCGATCCTTATTGTCTGACCCTGCTATTTTATAGTTCTACTTGGCTGGAACTTGGAGAATGTATTTAAGGCATAGAACGGCCCAACAGAGTCATTTTCTTTCTGTACAGGGTCCTTTGATCCTTTCTTGGCCTCTGCCACTTCGATTGTTGAATCCTTCTTGCAACCAATATGCAGGATCTAGATGATTTTTATTGGGTTCCTTCTAGCGGGGTCTTGATTCGATCCAATATTTAGCCCAGGGGCGAAATATGGAATGAAATAAACTCAAAATTTGCTAGAGATTTAACACGAATTAACTCAAAGTTTATATGATTCATCAGCAGGGGAGAGTTATTTAAACAATCTCAGAGCTTGTTGATGGCTATACACTTATAACCAACTCAACATGAATGAAAATATAACACAGAGGAGGTTAACCTGGTTTCTCAGAAAGTTTTCTCAGAGGATGAGCTTTTCTCAAAATTTTCTCATGAAAATGAACTCCCGACCCTTTGCAAGAGTAATATTATTGCATTTATAATGCACCCTTTACATCCAATTCCCCCCCAAAAGAGGAATTTTCGAAGCACCTTTGTTACACATATCGGATCATGATTTGCAAAAAGTGACATTCAACAGATTCGCAAAAAGGTTGTCAGGTGTTTTTAAAA
Organism: Taxus chinensis; assembly: GCA_019776745.2. Taxonomy (NCBI): domain Eukaryota; kingdom Viridiplantae; phylum Streptophyta; class Pinopsida; order Cupressales; family Taxaceae; genus Taxus; species Taxus chinensis. The sequence continues at coordinate 16,619 of JAHRHJ020000260.1, read as the reverse complement.
ATGTGAATCATTGCAAATATTTGTATCATTGTTTTAACTAGAGGTATATTCTTCACCCTTGACACCCACATCACCTTTTCCCCTCAAAAGAGAAGAATATTCAAGGGACCTTTGCTTATTACCAATTTGTTTCAGACATAGACATTTAACAAATTCAGATCCAAAATCTGCTAGGTGGACCAACTGTGAACAAATCATGTTTCTTGAGCCCTTGACTACTGACTAGGATGCCATGCCACAACTTCTCGGGAGTCCCTTTAATCATTTCATCATTTTTCCCTTTGAAATTTTACTCTGTAACTTCTGGATCTAGCGTCTTACTTTCTCGCACAATCCCGAGAAAAAATTCATCTCAAAATTACTTTAGATTTACAAATTGAACTCCCAAATTGATTTAATTGAACTTTACAAACCCAAATGACACAAATTTGATGAAGAATGATGCAAAGATGCGTCTCCAAAAATCTCGGAGCTTCAATGGTGGTAAAATCAAATGAAATGCACAGCTACCATTGATCTTGCATTTCAAATTTTAATTTGAGCCCTCCGCATGGCAAAATGTGATTGGAGACGGGTCTGGGGGCATCTTTTAACATTTTATAATTTTTTGGAAAAAAGTAAAATGTTAACATTTCCTCCCCCCCCCCCCCGCCCTCAGAAAATGGGATTGACATGTGTCTCAATGTGGGTCCCAACAGACCTACACTTTAACTTACATTTTTATCCCTATTTTCCAGAAAGGAAACAGTTCCATATGTTCCCTGTGGGCTCACACTTTTGTTTCCCCACCTGCTATGTGTCTTAACGGCACATTCTGAGATGGTCCCGAAAGGTAGGGACCCCAAACATGTGTAGGCCCTCTACGTGGACATGTTATGTGTTGAAGTGATCCTTAGAATTTTTAAAATTCCCCAATAGAGCCACATTCAACCAGAAAGGGAAATGATTCAACTAATGCTGAGAAGTAATTCTAACCAGGAAACTGCACCCGTCAAACCGTAAAATGCATAAAGAGCCACCATTTGAGCCCGGGGAGACAAAACATAACAAAGGCCATAAACTGAGGGATTTCAAAGGCTGATGCGGCAAGAAAAATTTGAGCACCAACACAGGCTCTGACTCGGGGATGGGACATCCCTGTGAGTGCCACAAGAACCAATAACAAACCAAGTACCAAGAATAGACCATTGGGCAACAGAGTCAAAGAACAAGCTAGCATAGTAGATCAACCATAACCATGCTAAAAAAAATGAACAGAGAAACCAAGAAAACCAGGTCACCAAGGACCAGAATGAACAAAACATAGAAACAGATGAGAACAAAGAACTATACATTGTATAAAAGGAATATACCTTGACTCTGAGAAGTCAATCAAGGAAAATTTTCAAATGCCTGCCATTAACATGCAATTCAAGTAGTTCCCCGTCTAAGTCTTTTAGGAAGAAGGTATTTTCACCAATTCAAATATCAATTGAGTAAGGGCCCATCCATAATGCATCAAATTTACCATGCTTTCCCTTATCTTCATGCCTGCTATCCAATAATAGCACAAGATCCCCAATGTTGAAAGCTCTGGGTGTTACCTTTTTGTCAAATAGGCTCTTCAATTTTTTTCTAAACTTCACGTGTCGCTGATGGGATGCCCTTCTCTGCTCATCCAACTCAATAATTTGATTGATTCGAGCATCACATGAACTAACCCTTGGTCTTCAATTTGTTGAACAAACTGAAATGAAGACAATTGCAAATGTAGAGGCAACAAAGCTTGTGTTCCATAAACCAACTCAAATGGGCTTTTACCAGTAGATCTTTTGACAGTGATTCTGTCAGCCCAAACAATGAACTTCAGTTGCTCACCCCACTTCATTTTGTTCAGCTCCAAGGTTCTTCTAATGATTTTTAACAAGTTTTTATTGTTGGACTCAGCTTGTCCATTTCCTTGGGGGTTGTAGTTAGAAGCATATGTCAGATTTATCCCATATTCTTTGCACATTTCCATTAAAGGTATAACTCTAAAACACATGGCATTATCAACAAAATTTTTGACTAGCATTCCAAATTTACAAACGATATGATTCAGCATGAAGTCCATGACAACTTGGTGTGTTGCTTTCTTAGTGGGGATTGCTTCCACCACTTAGTGAAATAATCGGTGGCCACAAGAATCCATTTATGACCAACACTAGAAGGGTCAGAAATCTCCCCAATAAAATCCATTTACCATTGTCTGAATGGAGCTTCAACTAACACAGGCTGCAAAGGAAGGGAGCCTGAAGCTTTCATTCTTCCAGAGAAATGCTGACAAATTTCACATTTCCTCACCAACATAGTTGTGTCCTTGAATAGAGTTGGCCACCAATAACCAACCTTCAATATTTTATGTGCCATAACTCTACCAACAAAATTTCCCCCACAAACCCCTCCATGGAGATCAACAATTATTTTGGGGGCCTAATTTTCGGTAATTAGTCTCAAGAACACTCCCTCGGGGTCATTCCAAGCTAACCCAAAATCAGTAATGACGTATTTTTGAGAGGCTAACTTAAGAGCTCTTTTCTGATTTTTTCTCAGATATCTAGGGAAGCATAGATGTCTGAGATAAAAGATTCTATCTTTGTACCATTCAAAACTTACCAACTTTTCAAGGACATCCACCCTTTCTCCTTCCACTTCATTTACCTCACTAGTTTGCAGGTTGCTCTCAGCCATAAGCTTAGCTAGGCCCAGACCTCTTAGAAATTTTGTGGTCTGGATGTCCATATCATACTCCTGTAACTTGTTCACCCATTTGCATATTTTTCTTGAGACCTCCATCTTTGATAAGATGTCTTTCACCATAGTGTGGGGAACATAAGCAACAACTTTAGAACTCAAGATGTAGGGTATGAAAACCTTTGTTGCTTTCACTAAGGCAAATGCCTACTTCTCCATAATGGTGTATTTTAACTCAGCTCCCTGCAATGCCTTACTGAAAAAGGAAATTGGTCTCTCAGCCCCTTCATCATCCTTTTGTAACAAAATAGAAGCAAGGGTGTTTTTTGAAGAAAAATAAAATACTTGAAAATGTTTCTTGTAATCTAGGGTGGCCAAAATACGGGCTTGCTTTAGTGCTTATTTGATCCCACGAAAATCCTGAATGGCTACTTCTTCCCACTTGATAATCTGGTCTTTCTTTAACATGCAAGTGATATGGAGAGTCAACTCAACAAAGTTAGACACAAATCTTCTAATGAAATTGATTTTCCCAAAGAAGGATTGAATTCCCTTCTTGGTTCTTGGAATTGGAAATTTACTGATGGCTTTTACCCTCTCGGGATCAATCATGACCCCATCCTTTGACACAATGTGACCAAACAACTTGGCCTTTTGCACTCCAAAATGGCACTTCCTCAGATTAAGTGAAATGCCATACTCTCTGTATCTGATCAACATTTTTTCCAAGTGCTGCAAGTGATCACTTCTCTTTCCAGAAAACACAGTCACATCATCTTGGTAAAAAATGATAAAAACATTAATGTAACCAACAAAAGAAACATCCATTGCTCTTTAAAAGGTAGCTCTAGCATTCATCAGCCCGAATGACATCCTGACATAAACATATGTGCCCCATGGAGTGGTAAAGGCAATATTTATTCTCTCTGAATCCTTCACAACAACTTGATTGTATCCAGAGAAACCATCAAAAGTAAAAACCAACTCAGATCCAGTCACTAATTGCAGCATACTATCCATGTTTGGCAGAGGATAATTATCTTTCATCGATGCTCTATTCATATTTCTGAAATCCATGCACAGCCTGATATCACCATTATTTTTTCTAACTAGCACTAAGTTTGCGACCCAAGAAGAATACCTTGTTGGTTGAATAATTCCTCCATCCCTTAGCTTCTTCAATTCTTCTTACATCTTCATGGAGAGGAGTGGATTAATCACCCTCTGCTTTTGTCTGAAAGGTTTTTCATTTGTTTCGAGAGGAATTTCATGCTGAAACAAATCATCTTTGTATGCTTTCAGTTTAGAGTAAGACCAAGCCAAACAATCCTGATATTTCTTTAACAATTGGACATATGACTGTTTTTCTTCCTTTCTTATATTGCTTCCCAACCGAATCTTTCTTAGTTTCACCCTTGTGCCAAAGTCATGTTCTTCAACATCCCTTGAGGCTACTATATGTCTGTTAATAATGCAATCAACATTACTAAAGTTTGATTCAAGAGCAACCAACCCTCTAGGAATAGTATTAGTTTTTAATTGAATGATGTCTTTTCCAAACAAAGTTTATTTTCCTTCTACTGCACACACCATTGGCTCCCAATCAATACACTGATTAGCAAACTCCCCTTTGTTCTACAGAAACCATTTCACCTGGGCATCATCATCAAATACTTGCCAATTTTTTATGTTGTTAGGGACAGACGACCTTGTTAGTATTTCAACATTATATTCACAATTAGGGGACATTGAACAAAAATCAAACTGAGATCCCAAGAATGTAAGATGGGTTGAAACAGTATTGAACTTTCTATCATGATGCACAATATTAAATGAGTCAAACATTTCAATCAAATCCCAAATGGCATGCTTGTATTGTTTCATTCTCTGATTTTTGGTAGCATACAGTTTTCTAATTTATTTGACAATCAGTTATGAGTCCCCCTTGACAATGATATCTTCAATATGATACTTCCAATAAATTCTCAAACCTAATAATAATTCTTCATACTCAGCAATGTTATTAGTGCATTCAAAATTAAGTTTGAAATAAAATAAGAACTCTTCTTGGTTTGGGGAGATCAAAACAATGCCAACACCATTTCCAAAATTGGAATAGGCTCCATCAAATAACAAGGTCCAAGGTAAACCGGCCTATTCAAGACATTTGCACTGATCAATCTTGTGTTCCCTATCATCATCAAACCCCAAAAAGTTATCGGCATCTACATCAACATATAACACTTCGTAAGAAGCATTATTTGGATCCTCAATGAGATGCAAAATTTTCTTCTCCCCATACAACTTTACAAGGTTGCATTCAATAAGAATGGTGGAAAAATACATATCCATCTGAACACTTCCACCAACACTTGTAACCCACTTTCTTGATAACAACATACCTTATTTGGTAGGGCAATCCAAAATAACAACATCAAGTTTCAAGTTATTACCTAGATAAGCTAGAAGTTATACCACCAAGCCTTTCACACATCCAACAACGGGCACCTCCCTAGAGTCCATGGCAGTGCATCTTCCATATGCTGCTGTCACTTTCATATCTAGCTCATTCATGACCTCAAGAGGCATGACATTGCATGATGCTCTGGAATCAAACATACAATTGTGCAACAATATGTCCTTAATGATCAAAGTTGTGAAAAAAGGATCAACATTTGATTGGTATTCAACCAAAGACGTCCCCAAGTAAACCTTAGGTGCTTTTCCAAGCTCCTCCAATGCTGGTGGTGTTTCAAGGTCTGCAATGGTTGAAGGAGGAGTTTCTACAATGTTTACATTTCTACCTGGGGTACTCTTTTCTTCTTTCAATCCCAAGTACTCAAATGTTCTCTTCTTGTGCTTAGGAATCTTAAGCAACTCAAAACTTGGAACACTAAATTTGATTTGACTCAAAATGTGGGAAATGTCATATGGAATATTCTTTGGCAAGACAACATTAGAAGGGAGATTAGCAAACTCATCAGATGGCGTGGGATTCTTGACAGCTTGGGCATGAGGAGAAGTATGAATCTTTTTTGGGACAACAAGGCCTTTGGAAGGTGTATCTTTCTTAGGAGCCTCTTTAGGAATACTAGTAAGCAATGGAGTTTTAGGTTTGGCTTGAGGCCCTTCTCCTTTGACAACTTTACTCTTGGTATTGTAATCCTTTTCTTGAGCAACAAACAATGTTCATCAATAACTGCCTATCTTCCTTCGAAGGTATTCATCCATTATATTTATTTATCATTAAAGCTCTTAAATACTCAAATTCATTATTAGGTATTTCAAAATATTGCACTACATCTACCTCAAAAGAATGAGAAGGAGGAAGAAGCGGTACCTGAAAAATGCAGTCCCAAAAGTTACAACAGCTCGAGCACTTATCACTTCAATCGAAGTTGCTCCTTGTTGTGAGTTTGAAGAGCCACCCATCATGTAAACATCATCATCAGTTTCTTCTTCTTGCTGATTTACTTCACATGGAGGATGGGGCAGAAAGCACCTATCACACCAATCAATCATATTGGCTTCATCCACAACAACAACCCGAGCAGTCAGAGGATCATGCACCATTCTACTTTCACGTGCTTGGGGAAGTTTACTTACAGATCCCATGGGTCCTTTACCTCTATCATATGACCTCTGATCACCCCTAGGATGATTGCCAAATCTGTCATGATTTTGTGCCCTTTGCTGACCTTGTGAACTCTTCCCAATTCCTTTCTCTGCCTAGGCTAGTTTGTAGGAAATTTCTTTTACATCCCCTGCCAATTTTTAGTAGCCTCCTCAAGATCCACACTCTTGCTTACTTGAGGTTTTTCTGGGTTTATCAGTTTAACCCCTTCCCTCTTAGGAGGTTTTCCAATGGCCTTGATGTTGTTCTCAATCTGCAAAGCCATGGTAAAGGCCTGCCTCAAATTGCCAGTGTTTTTATCCCTCAAATAGTATGCAACCTTCTTGTCAAATGCATCAACATACTTTATAAGAAAAGATTCATCACATGGCCTCAAATTCATAGAAAATATTCTTAATGTATTATTGAATCACATATTAAAGTTATGCACTGAATCATTAGGATTATTTTTTATGTTCTCAAATTCTGACAAGAGAAACCTAGGGTTTGTTCTTGTCACCATACTACAATCTAAATGCATTCTTCATTTCAATCCAAGAATCAATAGAGTTATCAGGCAGAGCTTTATACCAGTCCCTTGCATCCTCTTCTAATGTATGAATAAACAATTTAATGTATACATCTTCAAACTCTATTTTGAAATCCTCCATCATATTGACAAAGAGTTTCAAGTGCTGATCACCAGTTATTGCATTATTTCCTTGAAACTTGGGGAATCTGTTTCTTACATCCTGTGGCACAACATTCAGATAGCCATCCATACCTCTAAAACTGATGGGACCAAAAGTATTAACGACAAATGGAGGTCTGGGTGGAGGCTGAGCCATATTATTCTGAGGAGGTGACCTTACAGGAGAAACAAAGTGATGAGGAGTGAGGGGTCTGTGTGGTACAAGGATACAATTTTTAGAATGACTATCCCCCAATGGCTCTGTCTCTTTGAAAACTTTATTATATTTTGAAAACATAGGGGCAGATCGAGAAGAAAATGTTTTAAACACAGATGATGGACCCTCTCCAGATGGAGAAATCAGATTTACAGAGATGCTACCTGATTCAGAAGCAGTTGAGGAAGTATTGCAATCTTCAACCGTGTGCCAATCAACTTTACCAATGAAGATATCTCTTTCTTTGATGCTTGATCTCCGACAACCTTCCAAATTTTTCCTCCTTCTGAATTAGAATTTTCAAACTTTGGAAACAACCTTCTACTAGGGTCCGCAGCGAAGAAAGATCTTCTTCCTTCCAGCTTTGTAAAGATTAGTAACAAATTCACAATTGACAGAGGTTAAGACATTGACATTTATCAAAATCAAATCAACACGGAGTTTCCACTAAGGAATTTCACCCTAGTTGTGCAAATGCACTAAAATAATCTGTCAAATGTCTGTCAGCACTAAAAAGCATGCAAAGCTTTACAAATCAGACCTTCCTTCACCCAAATTTATCAATGGTGAGGAAAACATAGTACAATAACTGCTGGAAAGATTGGAAAAACATCATGCAGAACTTATAACTTTGTTCAATCCTTATAGATTTGATCAGAGAATGATGTTTACAAAACATATTTGCACACATAACTACAAGAAACATTACCAGGGTCTGGAAACTTTAAATTCTTCAAAGAGTCCCCGAAAAAGGTGCCATTTAGTGTTGGTATCCAAATTCATTCTCCTTTTCAAGCCGAGCAGCAACACAGATTCAACAGGGAGCTTAGAGGCAGATAGATCATAAATGTGTATCATTTTGTAGCCGGTGATGAAATCTAACTGACCCTTTGTTACTCGAGTTTGTGGAGAGATGGATAGCACCTTAAAAGGATGTGATCTTATCCTAACTATTTTAGGTTGTGCCTTTCAACCAAGGTAAGAGAACCTATTTTGTAACCTCTGATTATTGAAGGATGCTGGTAAATCCTTCTTGTGCACAAATTTTATAGAGAAGACCTTGGGGAAAATATGATCAACACACCAAATCTGACTCTCACGAGTTGTCACTTCCAGATTATGGGGATATTTTCAACACAAGGAAAAGGTTACTAAAGACATTTGGAATCCTGATCTGTTCTGCATACTTTAGCAAATGGATTTTGTTCTTTTGTAGATATACAGAGAAAGACAGGGGTAGTTCAAGGTAGGATTGGTTAGTTGAAATAATGTTTTGGTGGGAGATCAACAAGATAGATTGGACTTTGCCAGATCCTTGAGAAACTTCACAACAAATGGATAAATCAGTAACAGAAAGCTTCAAAATAGTTAAAACATTCGTTTAACCAGAAGGTGTGCATAAATGGAGGCCCAGACATGCATTTTTTCACACAATATTTGAGATTCTAGTACGAAGGCTCGAGTTAGAAAACCCAATAAAACATCAAAATCTAAGATCAGTCACGCCTGAGGTACACCCAGAGGCTTACAAACAATCTCTGTCAACAGATGAAAGAAAAGTGATTTTAAATCATTTATTTCATTCCCAGATGAAAGCTCTTCTGAAAAATGAAATTGCAGATGCCACTAAACTATCACAAGGATTGAGGTCTGTGTGATTCAAAGAGATTTTGATACAAGATTGCAATAGGAACAAGAAAAACTACTTGCAGACATTCTGAAAGTGAAATAAACACAAAATTTGCCAGAGATTTAACATGAATTAACTCAAAGTTTATCAGATTCATCAGCAGGGGAGAGTTATTTAAACAATCTCAGAGCTTGTTGATGGCTATACACTTGTAACCAACTCAACATGAATGAAAATCTAACACAGAGGAAGTTAACCTAGTTTCTCAGAAAGGATTCTCAGAGGATGAGCTTTTCTCAAAATTTTCTCGTGAAAATGAACTCCCTCCAACCCTTTGCAAGAGTAATCTCATTACATTTATAATACACCCTTTACATCCAATCCCCCCCAAAAAGAGGAATATTGAAAGCACCTTTGTTGCACATATCGGATCATGATTTGCAGAAAGGTGACATTCAACAGACTCGTAAAAGGTTGCTCAGGTGTTTCTCTTAAAAAGGTGAATCATTGCAAATATTTGCATCATTTTTCTAACTGGAGGCATATTCTTCATCCTTGGCGCCTGCAACACCTTTTCCCCTCAAAAGAGAAGAATATTCGAGGGACCTTTTCTTGCCCACCAATTTGTTTCAGACAGAGACATTTAACAAATTCAGATCCAAAATCTGCCAGGTGGACCAACTGTGAATAGATCACATTTCTTGGGCCCTTGACTACTGAATAGGATGCCATGCCAAAACTTCATAGGAGTCCCTTTAATCATTTCATCCTTTTTCCCACAACGGCCATTTGTGTGGTTGGTCTGATCAGGTCATTTTTTACTCTGGGCAACGTCCACTTTTCACCTTTCATGAAGATTTCATCATTTAAAATGGGGCCGAGTTCTTCCTTTTCCTCTAAAATTTTATTCTGTAACTTCTAGATCTATCGTTTTGCTTCCTTGCATGAGCCCGAAAAATCCACTCTCAAAATTATTTCAGATTTACAAATTGAGCTCCCAAATTGATTCAATTTAACCTTGCAGGCCAAAATGCCACAAATTTGCCAAAAATTTGATGAAGAATGATGCAAAGATGCATTTACAAACATCCTGAAGCTTCAATGGTGGAAAAATCAGATGAAATGCACAACTACCATTGATCTTGTCTTTCAACTTTTAATCTGAGCCCTTCACATGGAAAAATGTGATTGGAAATGGGTCTAGGGGGCACCTTTTTTCATTTTATAATTTTCGGAAAAAGGTAAAATGTTTCCAAATTTTCTCCACCCCTCCGCCCTCAGAAAACGGGCTTGACACAAAAAAGGAAAAAGTCCCAATGTGGGTCCTTTTGAGTGGACCTGTGCTTTCAACTTACAATTTTATCCCTATTTTCCAAAAAGGAAACAGTTCCATATTTTCCCCCCGTGTTTCTCCGTCCGCACATTCCGTTTTTAGATGGTTCCCGAAAAGCTAGACTATTTAAACAAGCATGGTCCCAACATGCGTCACATGTTCCGCAGAGTCTCCTTGAGATGGTCCCTTCAAAATTCTAAGGGGACCCTGAAAGACATGCGCAGGCCCTCCATGTGGACATGTTTTGTGTTGAAGTGAGCCTTAGAATTTTTAAAAGTCCCCAACAGAGCTGCATTCAACCAGAAAGGGCCACAATTCAACTGATGTCGAGAAGTAATTCTAACTAGGAAATTGCACCCGTCAAATCGTAAAATGCAGGAGAGCCACCATTTGAGCATCTTGGTTGACAAAAAACATAAAATAGGTCACAATCTAAGGGCTTTCAAAGTCCGATGGGGCGAAACATATTCGGCTCCTCCAATAGGTGGCCCATCTTGAAGTGTGGTAAATATTTAAAAAAATATTTGTAGTTATAGACCACATAAAAGTTTTTAAGTTTTTAGCTTGTAAAATTCTATAAAATATTTTGCAATATTTCCATAGTTTTAAATGTGTGCAAGGTAAAATAAGAGTAAATGAAGGGAGGAGACAAGGTTCATGAAAATAGGGATTTCAATTTATTTCATTGGTCGGGTGAAATTACTTGTCCCCTCTGTAAAATATGCAGGTTAATCTATACTCTCATAAATCTACTTGCACTTGGTAAAATTCTTTTAACCTGGTCTATGTCCTTTAAACCCCTTTAATAAGGGTTATGTGTTTTTTTATATAAAAAAATACTATAGTTTATAATTTTTATGAACTATATGTTGTTTTTTATTTACATTCTATAAACTATATACCTTTTTTTTAAAAAAAAGTGTATATATTTTTACATTATAAATTATAATAGGTTATTATAATGTATTAAAATATAACCTCCCTAATATTATACAGAAGAAGAAATTCTAGAATTTCACATTCTAGAAATACACAGCAAGTTTTGGCTTCATTAAATTTGATGGTCAAATGACCGTCACGGTAGACCAAACATAAGACAATATGATGGTCATTTAGACGTCAAATTTAAGCTCGTAGGTTCCAGGAAACTTTCATTGTGTTAAAATTGACGGTCAAATGACCGTCACGACAGACCAAAAAATAAGCCATTATGACGGTCATTTAGACGTCAAATTTAAGTTGGTCAGATCTTTGTCTACATTAATTTTTTTTCAAAAATTTGAAGTTGTTATGCATTCTTAGGGGTATCTTTTTCACTTCTATATGGTCAGAAATATTTTTATATAAATATAGGGTATAATGTATAGCCCTTTCTATTGTGAGTTATTATTTTGATCATGGGAGGTTAATTAGTATGCATTGTAATGACATAATTAGTTATGATCAAATAGTTTCTTTAGATCTATAAAATTTAGATCTGATTCTATTAAAAGTGTTGTTTTTATTATCGATAAATATGTATCTAACTCTATGGTACATTGTATATTATAATGGGGTGTGTTTTACAAGTTTAGGAAAACAATGACATCCAACTATTTCTGTCTTGACAAAACCCAGATCCTGAATGAAACCAACTACAACATTTGGGTCAAAATAAAATTTATGGCAAGGAAACTCTAGATGATTGTTTCTAGATCTGAGGTTGCTCCCACCGGTCGTCAAGCAACTGTAGATAACATGAATGCATTCTTGCAACGAATGCAGGAGGCTCTTTCTATGATTCTATGCAATGTGAACAATGAGTACCTTCTACACATTGGTAATATCGAACATCCGAAAGAGGTATGGACACAACTAGAATCCATGCATGAAGGATACTTGGTATATCAAGGATAGTAATGAGAGTATAATAGCTGAAGGAATTCAAAGAAATGGTCTGTATATTTTTGATGATTTCTCTTCTGCATCTTGTTTTATATCTCAAAGTTTGAATAATTCAAAACTATGGCATGAAAGGTTAGGACATGTTAATTATCGAAGCTTATATGAAATGTCTAGATATAATCTAGTGAAAGGTTTACATGTGTTGTCTTCTTCTCTTGAAGTTACTTCATTAAATGCTTCTAAATGATGGTTTTGATTCTGATTTAGTAAATGGTCATGATGATGTTTTGATGCTATAGATGTTTCTGAAACTCTTATCTTCCTAGATAAGAAATTAAATTGGGCTCAATCTATGTTAGAAAGTTCAAATCCTATTAACCTTAGGAAAATGACCAGAAGCCATCATATGTACCATGCATTAATTACCTTGTATGAACCTGAGCCGTGAAGTATTATAGGGTCTAGGTGGATATACAAAGTAAAATATAATGTTGATGGTAGTATTAACAAACATAAAGCTAGACTTGTTGTAAGAGGTTTCAATCAGAAACCTAGTATTGATTATGTTGAGACATTTTCTCCTGTAGCTAAAATGAGTACTGTTAGGGCCTTATTTGCAATTGCCACTCAATTTGGGTGGGAAATCCACCAAATGGATAAGAAAAATACTTTTTTGAATTGTGATTCAAAAGAAGAACTTTACATGTTTCAACCTAAAGGATTTGAAGAAACTGGTAAAGAAAACTATGTTTGTAAGTTGAGAAATCCTTGTATGGTTTAAAACAAGCTCTTAGAGCTTGGTATGTGAAAATTGTTTCCTTCTTTAAACTGTTAGGTTTTGTTAATTGTTCTTCTAACAATGATATATTCATTAAGCAATAAGGCTCACATATTATCATTATATGTATATATGTTGATGATTTTCTTATGTCTGGTGACAATTCTGATTTAATTCATAGGATTAAAGAGAAATTGAAGCAGTACTTTGAAATGAATGAGTTAGGTCTCTCACATCATGTTATTTGTATGATTGTATTTCATTCTATTGTTATTTTTCAAAACACAATATGCAACCATTGTATTGAAAAAGTTTCTTATGATTGATTGTAAACCATTTTCTACTTCAATGGAAGTTGGAATAAATATTGATCCTAAATCTGCATATGAAAAAGGTTGATCATATTTTATATACGTTGTTAGTTGATAGTTTGATTTATCTAACTATAACTAGATCAGATATTTCCTATACAGTAGGAATTACTTCAAGGTTTATGCAGGAACCTTTTTTAGAGATCATTGGAATCTTGTAAAAAGAATTTTTAGATATTTGAAAGGAACAATCAATTATGGGTTGCATTATAATAAGAATGAAAATGCTATCTTATATGGATTTTGTGATTCTAACCATACTGATGTTGTGTTATAAAATATACTGGATATGTGTTCAAGTTTTTTGGTGTAGGAACCATTACTTGGAACAAAAATACAATCAACAGTCTCCATTTCTTCTACTGAGGTAGAGAAGTACAATGGAAGAAGTAAAGAAGCCATGTGGCTGCAACGGCTATTGGTAGAGATACACATGGAAGCTAAAGGAAGTATTTCTCTTCTATGTGGTGGTCAGAGTTGTATTACTCTTGATTAAGAATCCAGTTCAACATCAGAGGATGAAGAACATTGAGATACATATACGCTTCACCCGTGAGAAGGTGCAAAGTGATGAGATAAATCTCAAGTTCATGTTGACTGAAGAGCAGGTTGCTGACATCTTCACAAAGTCCCTGAGTGCTGCAAAGTTTTGTCACTTTCGTGAAAATCTTGGATTGTTGGAGTTTCCATTGAGGGGGAGTGTGCATGACAATGTCACCTCCTAATGGAACTTGGTTTTTGTAAAAATACCTTCAGGCATTTGTAAAATACCTTCGGGAAAGTGTAAAAAAAGACCTTCAGGAAAGTGTAAAAAGACCTTCGGGCATGTATACCTCCTCGACTTATTTTTAGAAAGAAGTGTAGAAAGATCTTAAAGGTGGTCTTCAGTAAACTCTTTAGTGCTATTGAGTTTACTGGTAAACATCCAGTACAAGCATATTGTTAAGGAGGTCCTTGGTTGTAAAAGGCTCCTATATGCTTGGGTTCAATAACCTTTTATGAGAACCTGTGAGAACATGTAAAACTCACAAATCATACTTAGCCACTGATCATGGGATGATCTTTGGGATTCCAAATCCTTTTGTACCAAAAGGTAAATTGAGTATGATGAAGGTGTTATAATTCCTTCAACCGATATGCTAGCCTAAAACCTTTATGGTTTAAGGATTGTAAATCCTGTAGTGTACCACGGGCAGGTAATCTATTGGCATATGTTATGTTATCCCACTTAACATTAAGGGGGAGTGTTGGAACATAATGATTAAGTGGTCTGGCCAACCCTTAATGTATATGGGTCCATCACTAATATATAGGTTAATATTTAATAATATGAAATATTTATATTTCTATTATTAAATATGCTAACCTAGGTATATACTTTAGGTTAAATATTTAATATCATGAAATGATTATATTTCTAATATTAAATATTATAAACCTAGGTGTATGTGTCAACCATTTTAGGTTGAAAAGGTGGGTCGGGAGACATACCCGATCACCTTATATAAAAAGGACTTTAGGTCCTCATTTGATATATTCAGGAAATATATCAAAGGTGTGCAAATCAAGTGATTTGGTTTTACCCTTGGTAAATAGGGTTTCAAAGGAGGAGGTGATCTTACTGGATGTAAAATAAGTTCTCTGAAGTAAAAGGTTATTTTCAAAGTGGTTTTTACCCTATTGGGGTTTTCCACTATAAATATTGTGTCACCTGTGTTATTTATTTCCTGTAAGTATTTCTTTATTTACTTATGTTATGATGTAATCTTTATTTAAATATTTATTGTAACATTATGTAATATGTAAGTTGATTAAATCCATATTTATTAGAATCCTCAAATTCTAAATATGTTTTACGTCTGTTTTCGGTTTCCACTTGGTCAATGCGGAGCACACCCTTTAAGACTTATTCATAGCTTTGTAGTGGAAACTTATGGAATTCCTCCTTGGTTTCTCAATTGAGTGAATGGAGGAGAATGTCACAGATTTTTGTTTGGTCCATATTTGGAGCACTCATAAAAGAGTAGAGGAATTTCTGCCACCACTGAATGAAGCGGGTAATGAACTTCTTGCTTGATGTGAAAGAATTCTTTGATTCATGTTCTCAACAATTTATTCATGTCAAAATATTTAATTAACTCATACACAACTTGTATAAAATAATGTATGGACACTTCAGGAATATGGTAGTACCGATCTAGAAAATTTCCTTTGAGGGCTTTAGGGAATATATTACTAAAAATTATGTCCCACGAAAGCAACTCTCTAATTGTAATAGCATATGCATTAATACAGGGATTAGGATCTCCTTCTCCTTGGGAGGTCAGGAAATGATCATGGGAGCATTAGACCTCATATCATGAAGTCAATAAGTTATTTTAAATACTCAAAATAAGTCCGTACTACATAGGATTCAACCATTGAGGACCCTTGATGAGGAGGGAGGAAGTGGAGAAGGAGTCAAATAAGGCATGTTAAAAGTATTAGCCGAGGCATAAGAAACCCCTTGATGTTGCGTGTAAGAACCAGGAAATGTGTAAATGTCCATTTGTGGAGATTTAGAATACATATGGACATAGGGTGGAATGTCACTAGAATATAGGCTAGTGGGAGTATAACCAGGGAACGTCACATTGTTCATAGGAATAAAATTTTAGAACACACTTCTCGCCAACCCTTGTGTAGGATAAGAATAAGAAGGATGAGAAGTTGATTAACTAAATTAGGGGAAATGTAATAATAATTTATCTAATCTAGCAGGACATAAATGTTGTAAATAAATGCACTAAAGTAATATAAAGTGACTAAAATGATTAAAATGATTGGACTAGTAGAAATAAAACCATAATGTGCAAGAGGAAGGTAAGGAATGAACTCAGCTGATTGTGGATGATTGTCACAGGGTGTAGCAGGTCTAACATGAAAATACAGAAGTTAGAATGGCTACACAGAGGTCCTGAAAAGAGTGGATCTAGAAGATATGAGAAGACTAGAGCACCCAAGAGGGTACTGGGACACCCCGGGGCACCTTGGAATAGCAGAATAGGCAACCTAGTCTTTGAAAAATCTAGGAACATGGTTCTTTCTGGGTTGAAAGATGCTTTATAACCTTTATAGCCTATCACACTGGATTCGTTGATCTACACCGAATGTAACAAGATGAATTTGAAGACCTATAAGAGACAAGAGAAGTATCAAAACCCTAAAATATAAAAGATTCAAATGAATGGTTTATATTGACCTCAACTGCCACAACAGTGGGCTTACTAAACTAAGTGTTGCACTATATTTTGGACCCAAATGTAGTTTTGTTGTGTGTGTGTGTGCATGTCGTGCCCTAGGTGCTCTTGTTCCATTAACACTTTGTGAAGTAACGAACACTAGTAACTC
>JAHRHJ020000259.1:0-88588 GCA_019776745.2 Taxus chinensis | reverse complement strand
AACTCTGAAACTTCCTCTTATAGTGTTAAGTCTAAGAAAGAAATGATCAAATGCAGGTATTGTAAAGGGAGACATGATGAAACATTTTTTTGAAGAAACAGATTGAGGACCTTACAACTCTTTATGAGAAGAACAAGATAGGCGATCTTGATTCTTCCAAACAATATTCATGAATTAATGAATCCTCCAATGGAAGTGGAAAAGGGAAAGAGAAAGAATCAAGAAAGGAGAAAAAAGGGAGACCCCTTGTTGCAGTTGTACCACCATCTCCTAAATGGATTATTGATTTTGGTTCTTCGCATCATATGGCTTCTTCAAATGTGGATTTCACTTCATTAGAGCCATGTGACATGTCTACTATACGATTGGGAGACAACAGTTTCGCACAGGTTTTTGGGAGAGGGCTTGTTAAAGTGAATGGAGTAACATTCAATAATGTTCTTTGCATCTCCTCATTATCAGTTAATCTCTTATCAGTCTACTAGATTACTAAACTTAGTTAGGGCATGTGAGTTGAGTTCATTCCAAATTCATTCTATGTCAAAGAGCTACACAATGACACTATCATTGCTGTGAGTGTGGTTGATCATCAGACTCAACTATATTCCTTATCTCACTTTGTTCCTCCTTTAGATTCTTCACTAGATTCACCTGTACTCGATCAAAATTCTAATCTTGAGCACATTTCTGATGAGAACCTCTATTATGGCACATATGACTACAATAGTGATGGGGACCCACCTTCATTATATCTTTGTCACCTTCTAGTTTTAGAGGAGTTATTTCTTGATCTACCTACTTCTGGTCCACCTCATACTTCTCATGAAGTAGACATCTTGATTCAGGACTCATCATACATTAGAAAATCTTCTACTCAGTTATAGGATCCTCCACATTCTTTCTTCACTTCTGCATCAAATACATCATTCCTTCATGGAGCAGTTAGAACTTATATTGTATATGAGGAGTATAATTCATTGGATAGGAACTACACCTTGGTTAGAGATCCATCAAACACTTAATGGCTACCTTCACTTTTACATGGTGATCCACTCTTCACTGCATCTACTTCTAAGCTACAGTCACTCCAGGAGGTTGCTTTGAAGGATATCGAATGGATATCGATAGTTTTAGCTTTGAGTGGGGATTTCTAGTCCAACCTTCTTGATTCTATCTCTCTTTTGGGCGGGAGTTTTTTCCATTGGGTTTTTTCCTTTTACTCTATCTTTGTGAGAGATACATTGTACGTGGGTACCTCATTAGACATTATTGTCGGGACACACTTTCCTTTTTCGCTACCCACCTAAGCTGTGCTTATGGGGGGTGATGGTGTAGATGTTTATTTTCTTAGAGATTTCCTACACTCGTGGGATATGTCTGCTTAGGTGCACCACTTGTGTAATGTCCCCAATTGGGCTCTTGAGTTCTAAGTAGATTAGGAGCAATCCCAAAGTTGAAATACAAGTCAATAAAAGCTAATCGAAAGACTGAGTCTACAGATCTGAATTTTATCACGCCAAAGCGACTATATTTCTAGAGAAATTCAAGCTAATTTCATGGCAACAATGGTATACCCTTAGCTCCAATGGAATATACAGATTTTTGGAAGTCTAATCAACTCTAAAAAGTAATAATGAATCCATATAAACTCATTTAAACCTGGTGCAATTAAATACTCAGGAATGACGACTAATATAAGAGTAAGAAACTCATACAAAGATGCTCAACAATTATATTTTCTTTTTTTATAAATCTGGTCTATCTTTTATGCATCCAAAATGAGGAGAAATCTAAATTTATTGAGACTAAACTGAACTGAAATAATTATCATAAAATCTACCTCTTTAGAGAGTTGAAACTATGCTGTAATACCTTCTAAAAATGTTGAGAATGATATATTTGCAGCCAGAAATACAGTATAAATGAAGGCAATGAAACCCAGACCTGGAATGATCTTCAATTACCATAAACTGACCAAAGGATGGGTTGCTTAGCTTCCTAAAATTAGAGAAATGCGGCTACAAAATGTCTCCTCCAGTTCTTCATATGAAAGCCCCACAAATTTGTAAGAAAATTACTGAATTCTTTTGCAAGCTCAATGGAATTGCCTGATTGGAAATTCCTCTCTTTTTCTAAGAGGGTTTTCGTCCTCTTGAATATATTTTTGCAAAGCACAAAGCTTAGACAAATTCCAAATTTGATAAAAGAAGTATGAGATCCTTACAAGGTCGACCTCTTCCCTTTATAAAGGAATTTGGCCCAAAAAATACCTCCAACACACCCAATCAGGATTTTGTGTGATTTCTATGCAAGAAGCACCCCAAAACTTCACCTACCCAAGTCGCCATTCTCGTAGACTAGGTCACATTTTTCTTGGGAAGAGTAATAATTTTTATCCTTTCTAAAACCCCACATGTACCCTCCTAAGGCCAAGTCGCCAATGTCCCTTAGGGATGAATAACAAAGTAGCATTGGATCTCAAGTTATAATATCCCTATTAAGGATACAACATAAATCATTATACCCAGTGCACCTATCTAGAGACTGTAAATT
Source organism: Taxus chinensis (assembly GCA_019776745.2). Lineage (NCBI taxonomy): Eukaryota > Viridiplantae > Streptophyta > Pinopsida > Cupressales > Taxaceae > Taxus > Taxus chinensis. Next base: position 86,035 of record JAHRHJ020000259.1, on the reverse strand, counting down.
GATTATTAAGTCATATATATATATATATATAGTGCTATATATATATATATATATATATTTCTATAATGGCACTATATAATAATTTATTGTGACTATATAGTCTACCCTTGTATGGTTGTCCCTTAGCCATAGGTAGACAAAATAGGCCAAGGGTCTTTGATGCTATTATTCGAGAAAGAGGGACATTTCAGTCCTCCCTTCCTCAAATTGCTTGCCCACAAGCAATTTTTTACTCCTTTGTCTAAGTGCCTTGCACCATAGACAAAATATGTTGAAGTGTTTCACCAGTATAGCACCTATAACTATAAGATGAGACAAATCTTTCCGCCAATTGCCTTTGACAATTTTCTCATACACACATGGGAGTTTCCAAGGTAGTGCATAGGAAAAATTACACATTTCCTCATCTAAATCAGCATCTTTGGTAAAAGGAAACTGAATATGTTGCATATAGGATATTAAATCATAACTTAGGATATTTCCATAGTCCACTAAAAACTAATTTTTGACAAATTTCAGCTGCTGCCCTGTTATTTCTCTTTCGATTTCAGCCTCTTCATGTGAAATCAGCTCCTCATTGAACTTTCTAATCATGCTATGGGTTGTCATTCTTTAAGGAACTCCCTTCCTCATACCTTGCAAAACAATGTCCTTGTCTTGCACCTTGAACTTTAGCTCCATGGTTTGATAATTTTGATGAAACTCACCCAAGGATTGGAGCCATTGAACACCAAGAGCTAATTCTAATCCCCCAATGTCAACAATATAAAACTCATCACTAACCTCATGGCCTCCCATGGTGAATTGAAGTTTGGAAATCTTCTTGGTGCATGTGATTGTATGCCCATCTTCCATAATCACATCAAATCCTTGGAATTATTCTTTTTGTAGGCCTAATCTAACAACCAAACTCCCATCAATGAAGTTATGTGTTGCTCCCCCATCAATCAAAATTGTGATCCTTTGCCCAAGAAGATCACCCCTTACATGGAATGCATTTGCTGAGCTGGCGGATGGGTGACATATCATGTCACTTCTTAAATGTCTGTAATCTCCTTTGGTTGGCGTGGGGTTGAAGGCTTCTTTTTTTATTTGTTTTCCTGGCAAGTGGGGGGTGCGTGGAGGAGTGTATGGCAGCTCCTGCCATATTTTATTTGCTTGACCAAAAATGTGGTTTCCAGTGAGAGTGAGGTGTGACAGCTTCAGTGGCTGATCCCAAGTCTCACCAAATGTTAAACCATGAATGCTAGACCACGCACGCCTCTAGCCTATGCCTTGTACCTCGTGGAGCGTGGAACTGAAATCTTGCAGTGAGGGTGCCGTGATGAAGTTATCTGTTCTTTCGCCGCTGCAGAGAAGTAAAGACTCCTAGAAAATCCGGGTTCCAGAGAGTTAATCCTGGGAAGTCAGGGCAATCCCAAGGCACCGCCGGTATTGATCCTGATGTTCAGATCCACGCAACCTGGTGACAGTGAGAGTGTTTCCCAGGGAGCTGTCTTTGGCGTTCGAGCCTGTTGTGTAGCTTGTCCGCCTTGGTTGGTGTTTTCCGATCCATGATGTTCTTTTGTCCAGTTGCATCGCAACCACAGCCATGTTCAGTTGTAGCAAAATCTTGCAGCTATAGTAGAAGAACGAGGATAAAGTTTTAGTTGAGCTGTCTTCCTTTTCATTTTGGGAAGTCGCTTCTGTCCAGGTGGCGAATCTTGCATGGAAGAAGCTCGATCAAACCTTGAGGCAAGTTTTGCAATGAGGCTGAGAATTGTTTCACTACTGTTTTCTTTTGTTCCGGAAGTGTTGTTTCCAGCACCTGCCATGTTCACTGATATGTGGTTTTAGATGAAGCTACAAGCTAGGGAAGTAGGCGTGTTACCTCCCATTTCATTGGGTGCTGTATGGTGTGTTCTTGTTCGGGATCCACAGCAACTGCCCGCATCAGTAAAGAGCTTGGCAGCAGGCATGTGCAGTTCAGTAGAAGCCATTTTGAGCGCTCCAACAAGCAGGCTGTCCAACTATCCTTGTTGTCTGTTCAGTTAGAATGCATCCTCAATTCGGGATTTCTCCTTTAAGATAGTTTTTTTATCAAAATCGATTAAGTGACAGTGTGAGTGTTACCAGGAGACCCGATGAAATTTATTACAGAGATTCTCTGTTGAGACTTTACTTGTCTTATGCTGTAACGCATGGAAGAGAATCTCTAGACGCGTGGATCTGTATCATATCAGAATATTCATGAAGCACATTTTGCTTTGCAATTATATGAGCATCTTCAACGAGTCACTATATTGGCAGGCAATAAAATGGTGCATGCTTTTGTGTAGGTGACAGATCACACCCACAGGCACGGGAGATCTCTGCAATGTTGGAGAAAACGTCTTGGGAGATGAAGGTAGCAGGATTTTTGTTAGATTCAGAGCATGTGCTGAGTGATCGGGAAGGTAAAAGTTTTCCTCTGTCACCATAGTGAGAAGATGGCAATTTCTTTTGGATTGTTAAGCCTTTCCCCTGGGACAACTCTCAGAGTTGTCAGGAACCTTAATGTATGTGTTGACTGCCACACTGCACTAGGTTGTCCAAGATTGTTGCAATGCAAATTGTTGTGAGAGAGGTAAAGCAGTTCCATTTCAAAAAAAAAAAGGGGAAATGTTCTTGTTGAGATTTCTGGTAATGCCTGGTGAAGCAAAGCCAGAAAATTCATTGGACAAAGATGAAATGATGATATCAAGTCTCTGTGGCATAAGCAAGGTGGAGAAACACTCTATTATATTAAGTTCAAAAGAGCCTTCTAACAGATGTTGACTGCCACACTGCAACCAAGTTTATCTCCAAGATTATATTGCTAGAGAAATTTGTTGTGGGAAATGCAATCCGACTCTCTCATCTTAAACAATGACAATGTTCTTATGGAGATTTTTGGTGCTGCTAAGTGAAGCAAGCTGTAAGCGATGGGCTGCACATTTGCACTATAATAAGGTGCATCATATGGAACTTGCAGTGATAAGAAGGAATCAGAGTTTATTTTATTTATTTATTTCACTTTCAAAAAAGTATTCCTTTCTGAATGTGAAGAGGACTGGACTGTGCTATTTTACTTCATCAGATCTGATGTATGGTATGCATCTCTTGGATGAAAAGCAAGAAGAAGAGTAGGTGGAGATTGGGAAAATCAGGAGAGTACTGCTTGAAGGAAAAGGTTGTGTATCATCACGGTAGATGCCTACCCGAGCCAGGAGCGTGGTGTAACCATTATGTCTCGTGTCCGAGCTTCAAATCATGGGGTTGGTTTGTAGCTGTTTTTCACTGCGTGATTGTGGCGCTAGCTCGAGCTCGCAAAGCACTTTGGGTTAAAGGCAAGCAACGTCATTGAAACAATCATATGCATATGGAGATGGCGTTTTAAACCAGGCATGTTAAATCTACTCCTTGTAATAGTTTTCTACCTTCTTTCAGTATCTTGAAATGAATTTTCTTTCCTCTTGAATGGCGCCTAGACTAGATGTTTTCGTGGTTGTTTATATCACTGCCTGATTGTGTGGTTGTTCCTTTAAATCTTATTCCAATTTCGCTGATTTTGCTTGGAATGTTCCTTCCTCTCTTATAGCTTACTCTATTTCATATTTGTCTAAATGGGTTACTGCAATATTGAGTGATGCAGTCTAGTTCGTAGGGAAGGAAACATTATTGAGTTTTGTTTGCTTATATGACTTTCTTTTAAAAAGAATTCTGTGATGGTAATTATAATTGAAGGTTACTAAATAGAAGGTTAAGCCTACATACCTCTTTTGGTTGAATAAATACGCATTTCCTGTTTAGGGCTCTCTTGTTTTGCTAAAAGGTACATTAATAGTGACGTTGTGTCTGAAACTTGTTTAAGCCTATGGGCATTCCTTACTTTATGTTTGATTAGAAAATGGCATTTGGGGTTTGTTTTAGAACTGTACATGGTTGACTGTTGTACCTAGTCTAGATGAGGGATAACCTGGCATCTATTTTGGCCTCCACGTGTTGAGAGTATTACTATACCTATTTCTTGATGTAAACTCTTGTTTGATTAAAGCAAGGGGAAACATTGTAAGTTTAACTGAATGAAATCTCTACAATTTTTATTAAGGGTCGCAAGCAAGCTATTACTAGCTAGGACTGAAACAAAAGTTGTAGGTGAATCCATGGTACTGGACTCGTGAACTCGTTTCCTGTTAGATGACAGCTGATTTCAGTGATAATATCATAGGTGGCTGTTATATTTATCTGTTTGATATTTGCTAAGACTTTTCCTCGATAAGCCCACATGGATCGGGTAAAATTTTCCATCTTCTATACCTTTGGCAAGGAGTTCATAGAACTTCTAGCCCTGACCGCACTGCGTAACCTTCCTGATAGCTATGTGCGTTGGTTCTTGGTTTGTGCTTGTACTCGTGGTAAGGTCTTTTGAGTCTGGGGCATCGTTGGTGTTTTTCCCTCTGCGTATCGAATCCCTTTGTTTTCGAACTCGAATACCTTATACTTCAAACTTGGTTACTAAAAGGTCCCATTTTGTGGCCTTGTTAGGGAAATCAATTTTTATTTTAATGTTTATTGACATTGTCTGAATTATATAAAAATTATTAACGACTTTTGGGTTTAGTCTTCCCTTATATTATGTAGAGAAGTTGACGATTAGGATAGGGTTTGTTGGTAGAATAATGGCCCTTTCTGTGTCTCTTTCGTACGCTTTTGGAAAAGTGGATTTGTTTTGGTTAACTAGTACTACGTTTTAAGAAATCCGATAAGGAGGTAGTGGTAAACTCCTTGGTTAAAACCAAAACTATAGTTGTGTTCTTTTAAGGGCATCGAACCCATATTACTTTGAAGCCCCCCTGGAAGAATTGGATAACGTCATTTTTTTTTGCTTCGCGCCTACGATCATAATTAGTACGCTTTGTCTTCTCTTGGACCCCTTTAGTTGGATGGAGTAAATTTTGGATTCCTATCACGTAACCCATAGCATTACATGAAGGAGATATCAACACTCTTGACTTTCTTGTTCCCAACCCATAAGGTCTTGCCTTGATTTATGTAATTTTGTTCTTACTAGTATTTGGACTTTCTCCTTGTTGGATGATTTTAGTTTTCTCTCTCATGAGATTAATATTGGAGTTGTGAGTTGTGTTTTAATCCATTTCTGAATTTAGAATATTCCTTTCTTGATATTGTTAATTGTTAGCTTACTATTGCATTGTGTAGCCTTAACATGCTCAGTTCTTGCGAACTGACTTTAGTTAATATTTGTGCAGATGGATTATGCGAGTAGACTAGAAGAAAAGAGTGTAAAAGTTTCATCTGTACCATTATGAAGTTCCTTGTAAAAATGTCCAATGTGTTGTAAATTGTGTAACATTGCTTGTAAAGAGAGTTGATATGACCTCTTGCCTTGTATTGTTTGGTAATGGTGAAATAAAGTGTCTTGTTCTTGTGTAGTTAAGCTTGAAATTATCCTTGTGAGAAATGGCATTCAATCTTTACATTGATATGAGTATTGTAAAACTTTGATCTTGAGAATAAATTATTAAGTTAAATCTTTCTAAGACTTAGCGACAATATTTTATAAGTAAAGAAAAATGAGTCGGTTAACCCTTAAAGAAGCTAAACAAAAATAATGATTTTATATTCAACAAATAAATGTAAAGGTGATCTATTTGAAATCAAATAATTCCATGAGTGATCAAAATGAAAACATCCTTTGTGAGGTAAACATTTATTAATCGATACCCCTAGCTAAACTAGCGAACACTATCCCTTTGGGGTGAACTCTTAAACAAGCTTAAAGGAAAACAATGGTTAGTTTCTGGAAGATATTAAGATTTAGTAAGTAGGAGAAGACTTTAAGTGAACTACTCTTCAGTGTATAAGAAATTAACTCAGTTGGTGAGATGAATTTGTGCAAACCATATATTGATTTCCTTCTGAAAACTTAAGTCATGAGCTAAAGGGCGTCTTACCAAAATAAATAAACCCTAACCATTTCTTACTGTGGCTTGCCCTAGCCGTGAGTGTGTCATGTGGATTGGACTTTCATGTTGTCTTGTCAAAAGAAAAATAAATTGTCTTTGATAAGTGTGAACGTTTCCGTGCTGACCTTGTGGTCTTCCCCGTAACAAATGATTCCAAGTGTTGATTGTAACCTTGTGACGACATGTTGTGTCGTGTTGAGTCAAAGCAAGTCAAAAAAAAAAGTTATCCTGTATTTCACTGTGTTGTTCTTGTGTTGGTAATTTTGGTGCGTAGATTTTTCCCTTGTGACATAGAGCTCTCCAAGTCAAGTGCCTTCTTAATAGCTCCTTGAAGAGAGGAAGGATTAAAGGCTTTGACAAGACCCTTTAATGGCTCTCCTAACCCTTTAATAAATAGGAAAATAAGTCTCTTTTCACTAATGTTAGGAACCATAACTGAAATTATTTGGAAATCAGAAATATACTTATCTACGGTGCCATCCTGTTTGAGTTGGACAAGCTCCCTGAAATAAAAATCTGGATCTATCCGATCAAACCTCTCGGTCAAGCATCTACTGAATTCTTCAAGTGATGTAATAGAGCCATGTTCTTCAGTAATGATGCCATGATACTACCACTCGTGTGCCACACCATCCAAATGTAGAGTTACAAATTGAAGTGCTTCATCTTCATACATGGGATTTACACAAAGATAGTTATTTAATTTTTGCAACCATGATCTAGCAGAGCACTTATCTGTACCATCAAATAAAGGGAGCGTTACCTTACCCAATCTTTGCTGAATGTCTCTCCGAGGTGTCTCTTGATGGGCTCTTCTGCTTCTTCATGTACCCTTGTTGTTCTTCAACTGGAAGAAGTCTCTAAAAGGTAGCATGTCTCTAACTCGGAGACTAAGTTGCATGTACTCATCACCATATGCCTCTACATCATGCACATCATTATGTGCCACTTCTTCAATTGGTTCCTCTCTTTGGAGAAACTTGGCTCCGAAAATTTGTTGAGTAGGCTTGGGAGAAGTCCTCATTGGTCCTGTTGAGCTTCCTTCTCCATTGTTGGTTGTTCCTCGATTGATGGCTGCCATATTCCCTTGTAGAACCATAGCCAACTCCCGAATGGAACTAGTAAATGTGTCACGTAGTTCCCTTTGGTTCTCCCTCATCGTTTACTGCAGCTCTCTCTGAGTTTTGGTCATGACGTCATTCATATAGCTGAGAGTTTCATTTGGAGGTGGTCTTCCACGTTCATCCATTGTCTTCTTTGGAGTCCCTCTTCTTTGATAGACTATGTGAGCTTTTGCTGATTGCATGCAATTTTGATTTCTGTAGATTGGCCTCACAGGATGGGAGGAAATCTTTGCTCTGATACCATTGTAATGTCCCCAATTGGGCTCTTGAGTTCTAAGTAGATTAGGAGCAATCCCAAAGCTGAAATACAAGTCAATAGAAGCTAATCCAAAGACTGAGTCTGCAGGTCTGAATTTTATCAAGCCAAAGCGACTAGATTTATAGAGAAATTCAAGCTAATTTCATGGCAACAATGGTATACCCTAGCTCCAATGGAATATAGAGATTTTTGGAAGTCTAATCAGCTCTCAAAAGTGATAATGAATCCATATAAACTTAGTTAAACTTGCTACAATTAAATACTCAGGAATGGTGACTAATATAAGAGTAAGAAACTCATACAAAGATGCTCAACAATTATATTTTCTTTTTTTATAAATCTGGTTTGTCTTTTATGCGTCCGAAATGAGGAGAAATATGAATTTATTGAGACTAAACTGAACTGAAATAATTATCATAAAATCTGCCTCTTTAGAGAGTTGAAAATGTACGCTGTAATACCTCCAAAAATGCTGAGAATGATATATTTGCAGCCAGAAATATAGTATAAATGAAGGCAATGAAATCCAGACCTGGAATGATCTTCAATTACCATAAAATGACCGAAGGATGGGTCGCTTAGCTTCCTAAAATTAGAGAAATGCGGCTACAAAATGTCTCCTCCAGTTCTTCATATGAAAGCTCCACAAATTTGTAAGAAAAATACTAAATTCTTTTGCAAGCTCAATGGAATTCCCTGATTGGAAATTCCTCTCTTTTTATAAGAGGATTTTCGTCCTCTTGAATATATTTTTGCAAAGCACAAAGCTTAGACAACATAATGAAGGTGGGTCCCCATCACTATTGTAGTCATTTGTGCCATAATAGAAGTTCTCATCAGAAATGTGCTCAAGATTAGAATTTTGATCAAGTACAGGTGAATCTAGTGAAGAATCTAAAGGAGGAACAAAGTGAGATAAGGAATATAGTTGAGTCTGATGATCAACCACACTCACACCAATGATAGTGTCATTGTGTAATCTCTTAACAGTAGCATGAAATCTTTCTCAAAAGCGTAGAAAAAGGAATTATTCCAAGTTACCTATTACAAAATGCTTTGAAAATTAAACCGTTGATAAGCACTTTATTCAAATGGTATAGTAGAAGATTCGTAAAGCACAAAAGCAATGGGGAGGAAGGGATAAGTGCGGGACAGCTGTTACGACCACAGGTGACAGCTGGAAAAGAAAGTCGGTGGAACTTGGAAGAGACGTTGAGGAAGACAGTACATATATACCCCTCGCAGGACAGTTTTACTTACTCATTCCGTTCTTAGTTTTTGCTGGTCTGGGTCTGTGTGGTATGTGTCACGGCCGTGCTGTGTTTGTTTTATTAATGGAGTGCTTCGAATTATTGTTTGAATTTTTGCACTTCAGGCCTGTGTTTTTGTATTTTGATTTTTTATATTTGTGATATTTGGGTTTTTTTGGATTCCATTTTTGGGGTGAGAATAGTCTCTGTATATATGTTAGTGCTCTGTTCGAGGTAGCAAAACGACGCAGGAAGCGAATCAGGCCAAGCCGATAGCCGAAGCAAGGAGCGAATCGGACTAAGCAGCGAGCATTAGCATTTTAAGATGGTTAGTATTATTGAACTTCTGCTATTAGTCTTTCTTCTGAAATTGCAGATTATTGATGGTGTATTTAAGAAATTTCACCTCGTTTTGCACCATTGGAAGGATTTAACCTACACTTCCTACTTATTTTTAATCTATGTGTTCCACGAAGGAAATGTATAGAGCGTACGTTTTCTCTCTGTGTTTATTGATTTCTGTATAGGAATAATTCAACTTTTTTTTTTTACCAAGTGATTTTAGTTTTAGATTACCTCTGTATAATGATTTCAGGCTTAGGATGCCTGTGTGTGATGATTTTCTGATTTCTACAGGCCTTGTTTCCTGATTAACTGTAGCGATACCGACCTCACCGTTAGGTTAGTCTTTCACTTAGTGATATGAAAGCCTCACAGTAACTCTCCTGTTTGTAACGGAGATAAACAGGGGCCTAGTGCAGAGAAATTATCTGCGCGCTCGGAGGGAAGGCTCTATCCAACATTTGTGTATCTAAATGTCTAGGGGAGGGTTTCATGCTACTGTTAAGAGATTACAGGCTGCGATTTACAGAGTTTGGGGGTTTTGCATATTCTAACTTGGTTTTATTTTTCCTTTTTTTTTAGGTGAGGGTTTATAAATTTAAAGTAAGGTTAATAATGTATTACTTGATTCCCTGAACGGTACAGACTGGCCCAATGGCGAATGCAGATTTTGGCAATCGCCTTTTCAACCCCAGGTTCAACTTTTGTAGAGCCACCATTAGGTATAACCTCTAAGCTAACGCTGTAGCGATACAGACTTCGCGATTAGGTTAGGATCGTCAGGTCATAGTACTGATGAAATTTGTTGAGATTCACTTATTTACAGATTTTAGGGGAGTGTTACATGCTACAGTTAAGAGATTTTAGGCTAGGATTTACAGTTTTCTTCTTGGGGGCGGTGGGTTTAATTTGACCTTTATAAATTTTAGGTAAGATTAATTTTCTGAACTGCTCTTGTTAGAATTTTCTTTTTCCTGCTTTTTTTAGATTATTATTGAATTTTGAAGGTATTACTTGTTTTTTCAGTACGGGATTAACTAGTCTGCAAAATTCATGTTTGTTTGTTTTTCTCACATGTTTAGGCTGACCTTATTTCGAGATATTTGCAAGGTTTTTGACATAAATGTTCATGGTATCAATATTGTTGGGAAGTCTTGTAGTTTACTGTTAGGTGTTTGATTTGCCTGTAATTTTTGGAATTTTTTGTATATAATTTTTTTAATATGTTAAAAAGTTTCAGAAGTAGTTTGGTTAAGTAATTTATTGAGGTAGACACGTACATTTGTGCCAAATTTTATTGTTGAGGGATTAGTCTATTTTAGATGACTTCGACTGTCCTTCGAAATCATTAAAATTGTGAATGTCAATGTGCGCAGGTTTACAAAAGTTTTGAATGTAAATGCTCATAGATTAGCGGTTTATAAACTTCATTTTGAATAGACTCAAGGCAAGGTTCAGTTTTAATTGAATTAAATAATTTTAATTTGCTATGTTTTCCCAAGGCTATGTTTCAGATCTGGAATATGGGTTTTAAAAAGTAATAGTAGTAGCCACCGAGTAACTTTAAACCCTTTAAAATAATATCCCTGTGGCTGGTTCTGTATATAGAGTAGGCTGTCAGATTTGTATTTAATTTAGGCAGATTTGGTTAATTGTTTTGCTCTATTTGCATGTTTATTTAACTTTTTAGTTTTCCAATTTACATAAATGTGCGCAGTTTCTTTTTTTAAGTATTTGCAAAAAATAAATTAAGTAGATGCTTTACTTTAAAAGTATGTAAATTTTTCTTTGAAGTATTTGCGAAAAAAAATTAAGTAGATGTTTTACTTGTACGGAAATTTAATTGATTATGTACTTTTGTTTTTGGGTACTGTTTTTAGGATATGGGACTCCTGGAAATTGACAGGCTGTAGGCCTTTTTTTGTGATTTTCACCGTGTAGACCATGACAGGCTAAAATTTGTGAAAACCCTAAATTTTTTGAAGTGGTTTATATAAAAACATAATACCTATTTATATATCTATAAAAATTACTGGAAATTTCAGATGCATCTGAAAGTGCTAAGCCGTCAAGAAATTTTGATTTTTGAATTGACAGGCACAGATAATTTGAAATTCCAGGCTTGTATGGGAGGTTTTATTATGTTTATTCCCTAATTTGGCACTGTAGTTTCAATGATAAAAACTAATTCAGTTTGAACTTTTTTCTCAAGGGTGGGTATTATTTCTGGCGCTTTGTTTTATTAGATGGTGATTCGGCGAATGATTAGTTTGCAGTCATCAGTGCTAGTGTTGGTTAGTACTTGTCATGTCTCTTTTGTGAGCACTTGCAGTTCTCAATACCAAGACACTCTGTAGGCACTTAACTTGAATTCATTTCAAGTATATACAAGATTAGATTTCGCATTTAGTAATACTTTATATTCATTTTTATAATTTTGATTTTAAAAATTAAAATTGTTGTTTGCTTTGGGCACTTAGGTTGTTCCCCAAGTATTTATCTTTATTAATGTTATTCGTAATTTTGTGTATTTTAATGTATTTAATTTATTTTTATCAATTTACTTTCATCGATTTGTAATGATAAATATTTTGAATATATGTTATAATGGTAGTCATAATTGATTTCTAATTAAGTTATGATTTTTTATATTATTATATGTGATTTAATCAATTTGTGAATTAAGTACTTTGCAAAAAATTTATGAACAGTAGTTTGCAAAAAAGTATTTGGAATGCATAACTCGAAATGTTAAGTGCTAGAATTTACAACCTTGAATTCATTGGTATAAATAAATGGTGTGATAAAGGATGTGTTAATAACAATATATTTGAAATTAAATTTATAAGTAGAGTTTTTTAATTACAAAATGTTATACTATATCTTTTGTTACATGTGTGTTCGTTTTATGTTCTTAATGATTGTTTGAATATGTTTTATAATATTGTTTGTGTGGGAAATAAATTTATAACAATCGTTAAACCATGTGTATGCGAGCGTGTACATAAAGTGTTCAATATGATTGTTTATGTGTGTGTTTTATAATTTATGTGAGTTTGAATACATATGATTGTTTGTAAATGGTGTTATAAATAAATTTGTAACATTCATGATAAAATGTGTTATGCGAGTTTTATAATCAATGTTTACGTGTTAAAAATACATGTTTACGTGTGCTAAAAATAAATATAATCTTTGTTATAAGAAACATTTCCATCATTTGTATAAGGGATATTGCTAAGAGAAAAATATATATCGTTTGCATGTACATTCATATGAGGAATGCTCTATATTCTCAAAATTAGTGATCTTATTTATATACCAAACGCTAGTAGTATTAAGTTATACCACCTCAACATGAGTAGGATAATCTACTAGGGTCACTCATTTCACATTATACATAGAGAACCTGGTCATTATATTCCTCATCAAGATTATGTTTGGGTTGCTCATATATTTTTTCCCTACACTCAAGTTAAGAAACAATATACATTACATCCATATGTTTATTGAAAAACTCACTCTTAGGTGCGGTGACCAAACGAGGCAAAGGAAGACATGGCTATGGAGATATATCATAATAAGAGTAATATAAGCCCTAATAAAAATGAGGGGTAATATTATGAAACCAACTCTAAATTAGAACCCTATAGACAACAAGTTTAAACCATAATAGTGAGGAACAAAGGTTTAAATTAGTGTGGCCAGTAATTAAAGAGGGGATCATCAAAATGTAATAGGGTTTCAATCTAATTAAGATTAGTTACTTTGATTTATAATGCTATGATTCAAAATCTTAGAATAAGTAAAACAATAAATATAGCAATTATAAATCATGGGTTGATAATATTGATCAACATATACTTCTGAACGTGGGAACGCATGTACCTAGGCTTATGGTTTTGGAACATATTCACCCAAAATGGACTACGATAGTACGATAGTTATTTGAATATGTATAAATAGGTTATGCAGAGTGTCATAAGGGCATTTGTAAAATTTTAGGATTTATAATTGAGTGGAGGATTGAATCGGTCTCTTGAGGATATAATCACGTCTATGGTAATGTCCAGGATTAATAGTTGAGTCTTTTTGGGATGGTGAGAAAATATAGCTTTAGGGTAAGATGTGCCTGGGTGTATGGATCCACAATCTATAACTATAATCTCACGATAGAGCACTCTTATCTGTAAAAGTGTTCTCTTTTCCTTAAAACCAATAGTGCCCTCACTTGTTTGACATGTAAAATGGGGTAAATTAATCTAATGAGTTATATGGACCTCAACATTCCCCCAACTATTGAGTGTTTCCTACATAACATTACCTCAAAAGGACCTCGTGATCATGTAGTTCTCTCTCCTAATTAATGTGTGAAACCATACGAAAATAATGCAAAGGTACACAAAATTCCCAAAACTCAATGACATAAGATGCAATATGATTATTTCTACTTTTAAAAATAAGAGTAACCAACCTTGAAACTAGATGTGCAAATGATATTGAGATGTTAGTTTTTTATTCATTTTGACTTAAACTTGCAAAACGAAATTTTATTCAGGTCATCTTTTTAGTACCTTTTGAATTTGAATGTGTGTCGTTGCATACTGAAAGGTTCTACATTTGAAGATTTATCACTATATAAAAAATCATTAACCTTTGACAATCTCCTGAGATGATGAGGTCCAATATGAGTGATATTGTCTTAGATTATATAATGACTAATAAGAATGCTACAAAGTGGGGATCCCAAGAAAACACAACATAGTAGAAGAATGACGATGAAAGAGTTGTTTAAGAGAGTTGTGAAACATGAAGTAGAGGTGAAAAGAGAGGGTTAACATGTCAATAAATTCTTTTATTTGGGTTTATAAACCATACATAAAAAATCACCCAAAAAAGCCATTATAAAAGGGCATGTGCCTTTTTTGGGGTATATATAGAGATATCGTTAATATTATTTTCATGTCTAGAAATCTATAAATTATAATATATTTAATAGTGAAATTATTTCCCAATAGTTTTCAACTAATGAAAAAGTGAATATGCTCACCTTTGTATTCTTACAAATCCAAACTCAAGCTGAAAAATTTCTTTTGAGTTCTGGCACCTACATGCCCTGTTTTGATTAATATAGGAGTGTTCCTTGTGTTATGAGAAGAATCTCTCCTAACATCTTACCCCCTCAGTAGGGAATTGCATTCCATTTTCTTGTGCTAAGAACACTAAAGGGCCTTCATAGTGGACTTGTTTATTGCGTAATGATGTGAATGTAGGGGTGCTTGTTCCTCCACTTGATCATGGGGAGTACTTTTATCTTTGACTATTCAAGATGGTTAGGATGGAAGGGTGACAATAGATCCACCGATCGGGAAGCCATCCACTTCATACTCTGTTCATCCTTGAGATGATTTGTTACCCCCTCTCTTTAGTGTGTATGCATGTTCCTACTTTCGATTTATAATATTTTATATTTTATTTAACATTATAAATATATTTTTTCAGATTCTATTTTTTTTTGAACACAAATATTTAACCAAATATTTTTTTTATCATATACTATTTATGTACTCTATATAAATTTTTAATATATAGATGAATTTCCCCATATATGCACATATATAGGAAAGATATGACAAGTTGGAAGGGATGTCACTTTTTGGTTTATAAAATAAGGATGTAACACGTTTATGAAGGAACAATAAAGATATTATTAAAATTTTCAAAACGGAAAACATATGAGTTAAGAAAATGTATGTTATTAGACCCCTTTCTAGCGAACTAGAATTTGAAAGGGTGTAGTCTATAAGGTAAAGTAACATTCTAAAGACGTAAATTTATATGGAGTTTGAGTGCATTCCTCGGTTAGCAAATGAATAGTGTTATTTAAATTGTCTAATAGAAATAATCCCCTCCACGTGGGACAAGACAATATCGATAATTAGCGCTTATGAGTGACGACAAAAAAGCACTTTGATTAACCTTCTCCAAGTTTATGGGGACGAATCATTCTTAATACCTGGGCATATTTAATAAGTTCACATGTGGGAATAAATCATTTCCTGGATATGTGTCTTTGTCATTGAGTCTTGGTCAGTTATATTTGTTAGTTCAGTTGAATCATTCCTTAGTTGAATGGAATCATTATGAGGTCATCTGAGTCAATGTCAGGGGAATTGCAATTCCTACTGTGTTATATATTTTTAAAAATGTTTGTTTAAATATATAAATAAATATATTATGATAATTATTTAAATAGTGTTTTAAAACATATATTTAAAAAAAATTAAATGTAATTGTTAAGATTTTTTTTTTAAAAATATTGATGTTTTGATCATTATTTACATGAATGTATTTTTAAATTATAATAATTATTTAAATTTAAATTTTAAAAATTGTAAATGTATTGATTAGAGGATGTCTTGAAGATGTGTTATAAAATTATTATTATTAATTATTAATGTGTTATATATATAAAAAAATAGATTTTTGATAATTGTTTGAAAAATATTTTGATAAAATGAGTTGAATGGTATTGGATTATTATTGTATGGTTTATGGATTTTGGATGATGTTTTTGTTGGTGTGTGACTTGCTTAGTCAATGTTTACATCACATGGTGAGTCATCTCGTCTTGCGAGTATCAGAGATCTTACGGAGTTAAATGACAAGTGTCAAATTTTGTCATTGTCATTGGCGTTAGCGCGTCATAAAAGTTACATTCTTTATTTGGAATTGTAACTCTTTTAGTGGCGTCATATGCGTCAGGCATATCATGTGTTAGTGGATTCATAGGGTTTCATTTTTTGTTTAGGCATGGGGTTACACAACATCTTTATTTGCACTTATATTTTCAATCTATAAGAATGAGTAGACCTATTTTTTATTTACATATTATTTTTATTGTTCGAATCTTGGTTATTGCGTTGGATATAAGATGTTATCATCGGAGTGAAACTTCATTGTGGTGCATTGTTTGGATATTAGTTCTTGCATATCCCTCTTTCATAGTATTAGAGTGCGAGGTTTTGGTAAAATGTGAACTCTTTAATTATCAATTGCTTATTAAATTTGATTTCTTCTTATTTCCTCGTGTAATTCTTTTTTATTATTACCTTGAAATTATGTTGCTCACCTCGCGTTGAGGTTTTAACAAATTGGCTAACTTGCAGGCTCTTTAACTGCCAGTGTCTTGGTGGATCATGTTTGGAACCTACATTAAGCTTATGTATCATTGTTGATTCGGATTGATCTGTATATCCCTCTTTCATAGTTTTAGAGTGCTAGGTTCTAGTAAAAAGTCCACTCTTCGTTTATTAGTTTATTACTTCTGGTTTCTTCTTATTTTCTTGTGCAAGTTTTTTCTATTATTACCTTGGAATTGTGTTTGCTCACCTTGCGTTGAGGTTTCAATAGATTGGATAACTTGTGGACTCATCTTTAACTGCCAGTGGCTCAGAGGATTGTGTTTAGAACTTGCATTAAGCTTATGCATCATTGTTGACTTGAATTGATTTGCATTCTCCATAATTTTTCAATTAACTTGTGGTTAGATTCTACATTGTATTTGCTTCCTTACTCTTCGATGACATTTTTCTTAGCATTGTTCATAATCTAGAATGCTCTGCACCTGTATTTAACTCTTGTATGAGTGTTGACTTTGATTCAACTTGCATTGCCTTTTTCTCAACAGCGCATCTGGGTTCCCTTGCATGTTCTTTGAATTCAACATTGGGGGCTCTGTTTGTACCCTTGTCATCGTTAAAACGTGCATTGTTTCTCAATGTTGGTTTGCGCTCCATTGATGGCTTCATGCATACTCCTTCCTACTCTACTTATAGATTCTTTTGTTGAAACCAACTGTGGTTCATCTAAAGCACAAAGGTTACATTCAATAGCTGTTCAAACTTCCCAATGTGTGGGATCTTCCCTTGGAACTCTACTTGATTGTTTTATCTTTGGAGGCACATTATTTTGTGTCAATGTTACATTCTGCACATGTGGATTTGACTATTGGCTTCTATTGGAGCGTGGTTGTCCTTGTTTGTTGTCTCAGGTCTGAACACAACTTGGACTACGTTTAACATGACAATTTACAAACTCTGACAGTAAGCCCCTCGGTTCGGTGCATTACTTTGCATAGCCCAGCGAGTCCATTCAACATCTACGTGCCATTCAATTTGGTCTTATTTTGGCCATCAAAACAATCCCTCTAACATTTCATGTCATTGTACGTATTTTGTTTGAATTATTGTCCTTCCTACGAGTGTTGAAGATGGAGGGTGAGGTCCAGGGTTGGTAGGATCCACTCTCGCAATAAAAACAAACCCTCTCTAAAATTTGGTGCCATTTCCAACGAGCATATATATGACACCTTTTGTATACATATATATTTGCATGGCTTATTGATGTTTTCTATCAATGGCGAGAATTGTTTTTTGTTACAACTCTTGACTCGTTTGGTTTTGAGCACTTCTTTAGTCAAAGTTGCATGTTTTTTTACACACTATATGATAAGATTATCAGTTTTGTAAATGCACTATTTTATAAAGTGCCACATTCTAAGTGGTGTCATTGTATTGCTTGTGTTGGTGCATTGAGTATTACATTATCCCTTTTTATTGCTTGTGGACTTGTGAGCGTGTTCGTCACAGCCTTATGGTAGAGAGATTTTTTTGTGAGACATGAGTCACCATTTCTCACAAGTCATCACCTTTTTGTTTTCGCTTGTTCTTGTGCTTGCTTACGATGTTGAATTATTGCACCCAAATAATCTAAATTGTTGTCTCCACTCTTGTTCGTATTACGTTGATTGCAAGGTGAGTGACAGAATGGTTCTCGACGCACAGTCGTATCTGATTGTAATCAACGCACTAAACTATAAAATGTCAAACTTGGGGGTGTGTAATATTGTTCTAGGGTGGTTGTTTCCTTTCTCTCTCCTTCCTTCTACATTTATTAGTTCTAGCTCTTCATTATGAATATTTCTAAAGTATCGCTACTAACACCTTTTAATTTTTTCGAATGGAGATTTAAAATTATATCGACTTTGTGAAGTAAAGGGTTGTACCATGTTATCATGGGGTTAGAGAAATAACCTAATGATGAACTCGAAAGATGTAAATGGTTCAACCGATGTGATGAAGCCTTAGGTTTTCTTTAATGTTCTTCTCTTTTGATTTGTTCTTCTACATTGAAACTTTCTTGACACCTGATAGAGCGTTGAAAATGTTTGACGAGATGTTTGGGAAGAAAGATGACATGAGAGTGCATGAGTTGGAGAATAAATTACTAGGGTTAATTTCTAGTAACTTTGAAAACTAAAGGCCTTCTTTGTAATGTTTGTCCACATAAGACTGTTCTTAAAGGAATGTAAAGTGGAGAAGAAAGACTCTCAATTGATTTTTACGATTCTTTTTAAATTAGGTTTTGAATACTTTGCCCCTGTTTAAACTTTCTACCCCACGAAAGCTGCCTTGGGTAGTGCCTGGAAAATGCCTTCATTTGATAATTTTTCGTCTTTTAACTCAGTTGAGAATAAGACAAATTCATTTAAATGGGGACTTTGAAATCCAAGTCACATGTCATTGTGGCAAATAAGGGCAAAAAAAATGAAAATATGAAAGAAACAAATGACTAACCTAATAAAGAAACCAAGACCAACCAAACCCCAACTAAGCCCAACACTAACACTTCGACTTTTGTGCTTAAAGCGAGAAAGGAAAAGTGTAAATGCTCCTACTATAATCATCCTGGCCATGAAAAGCATTAATGTTTTCGAAAATAAATTGATTATTTAACTCAGTTAATTGAGACGAATAAAATAAGTGTTCTTGAATCTGTCAAACAAAATGTTTAGAAGGGTGAGTCTTTTAAAACAAAGGAGTCTAAAAATTAAAAAAAGTAAGGTGAGGCTCTTGTAGCATCAATGTTTTCAGAAATAAATTGATTATTTAACTCAGTTAATTGAGACGAATAAAATAAGTGTTCTTGAATCTGTCAAACAAAATGTTCAGAAGGGTGAGTCTTTTAAAACAAAGGAGTCTAAAAATTAAAAAAAGTAAGGTGAGGCTCTTGTAGCTAGAACAAATCTATCATCAACTTGGATTATCGATTCTGGTGCCTTGCACCTGGCTTCTTTAGAGGTTGAATTTTTTAGCATTGAACCATGTGGGATGACACAAATCATGTTGGGTGATGACATTGATGTGTTGGGTTTCGGTAGTGGATCGGTAGAAATAAAAGATGGAACATTTAACCAATTGTTGAGTGTTTCCAATCTCTCTACCAATCTCTTATCTGTTTACCAAATCACCCACCTTGGTGAGTGAATGCGAGTGGAATTTGGTCCTAACTCGGTGATCATTCGTGAGTTTAACTCTAACTACACTGTGGCTGAGGGAAAGGCGGACCACCGTTAACAATTGTATATCTTTTCTCGCTTCTTTTCTAATTGGACGCCTTATGTATTGCTCACTCATGCAAATGAGGTTAACAAGCTATGACATGATCGTTTTGGGCATCTAATTTATTGTTGCCTTGAACAATTGAGCCAAAACAAAATGGTCAACAAGTTATCTTGATTTAAGTTTTCTAAATGTCTTTGTGAGGGTTGTACTCTCGGAAAGTACCCTAAAAATACTTTGATAAGGGAAAATCTTGGAGAGCTACTCGTCGTTTGGATATTTGTTCATAGTGATGTTTTCGGCTTCTTTCCATCTCCTTCTTTAACTAGATCTCTATATATACTAACTTTTATTGTTGACTTTTCGTGTTATACTTGGCTATATTTTCTTAAGCTCAAGTCTTAAAGTCTTTGAGAATCTTCATAATTGTAAGGCTTTTGTTGAGAAGCAAGTGGAACAAACTATCAAGGTTCTTCGAACCGACAATGGAGTTGAGTATGTGAGCAATAGATTTGAGAATTTTTTCACTTGCGAGGGGAATGCTTTGCAGCGTACAATTGTTTACAACCCTTTCCAAAATGGCTACTTATATGGTTCACTTGAATTTCCTTCATTCGCAGCATTGAGTTGAAGCCGTGAATTGTTCTCGTTACATTAAGAATCGTGTTCCACACAAGGTAGTAAGAGGGATGACACCCTTTGTAGCCTAGTTTAGACACAAGCCTAATGTTGAACACTTTTGAGTCTTCAAATCCAAGGTTATGGCTCAGATTCCCAAGAAGAAACATAAGGCATTGGATCAATAATTTAAGCCTTGTATCTTTGTTGGGTATCTTGATGGAGTGAAGGGATATCGATTGTTGAACCCTACAACCCATGAGCTCTATATTGAGAGTAGTGAAATTTTATGAATCATCTTTGACTTTTACTTCCACTGAGGTTCATTTACCCATTGATTTAAATTCTGACTCATTAGATGATGATGTTCTTCAACGAGTTCCTCCTTTCCCTACTCCTCCCGATCCTCAAACTTTCGAGTCTTCTGATTCTGACAGTAGTGATGATGAGGACTATGTCCAATCTCACTCGATTGAAGAATTGACTCTGAGCTTGATCTTTCGGGGCCTATTTAGGCCAGAAAAACTTTAGTGTTGGAGATTTAGTTGAAAATCCTTCAGATGAGATATGTAATCGAGTTTTTTTTGGACCCCACTCCTTCACCTCTACTTCTGATCCACTATATTTCCAGGAAGCTTCTGGGATTCCGGAGTGGGATTTTGTTATGGACGAGGAGTATTCCTCACTCATAAAGAATGACACTTGGATCTTACCCCTCTTTTGAAAGGAAGAAAAATCATTTGGTGTAGGTGGACACATCAGACAAAGTATGGAGCCAATGGGGAAGTTGAGAAGTATAAAGGATGACTTGTAGCTAAGGGTTTCTCTCAGGTAGCTGGGGTTAATTACTCGAAAACCTTCGCTGTGGTTGCCAAGATGACTTCTATGCGACTGAACCTTGCCATCGCTGTTGATAACATATGAGAAGTCCACCAGATGGATGTTAAGAGTGTCTTCATGAGGACCTAGTTGAAGATATTTATATGGAACAACCTATGGGTTATGTCCATGATCCATCCCTCATTTGCTAGTTAAAGTAGTCTCTCTACGTCCTCAAACAAGATCCTTGTGCTTGGTCTGCCAAGATGGACTCTTTTTTACTTACATTAGGGTTCACTCGGTCTCACTTTGACCCAGATGTTTATATTCTACGGCAGGATGACTCCATGCTTATTCTTGTTCTATATGTTGATGACTTGTTGATCACGGGTAGCTCTTCCACGATCATTGATTCCGAGAAGATCTCTTTGGCCAACAAGTTCTATGTCTAATTTATGATTGCTTAATTACTTTCTTGGGATTCAAATTTCATAATTTGATTATGGAATTATTATCTCGCAGCTAATTAATCTTTTGATTTTCTTGCTCGATGTCACATGTTTGATTGCAAATCTTCACCTACTCCTTTTCTTTTCAGGGTGAAGTTGGTTTTTGATTGCTCTTCCCCCTTGGTTGGCGGTACCCTTTATCAACAGTTTGTGGGGAGCTTGATCTACCTTATTCACACTCGGCCAAATCTATCGTATGTTGTTGGGATTGTGTCAATATTTATGTGGAAGCCTCATGAGTTGTATTTAAAAGCAAGAAAGCGGATCCTTCATTATGTAGGAGGGATTGAGATTGACTTGGTTGGATTTACTGACTTTGATTGGGCCGATGATCTAGATCTTAAGAAGTCTCCCTCAGACTATAGTTTCACTCTTGGTTCAAGTCTAATTAGTTGGTCCAACAAGAAGCAGAACACCATTGCCATATCATCGAAAAAAGTAGAGTATAGAGAAGTAGTTAATGTTGCCACATAATTTGTTTGGTTACAAGGTATTTTGATAAAGTTTGGCATCCATTTTCGGTGGCCTACCATTATCTACTGTGACATTATAAACACTATCTCGATTTGTAGAAATTCAGTTTAGCATAATTGGATGAAGCACATTGAGATTCACATGGACTTCATATGAGCGCTGATATATGAAAACATCATCGACATATAATATGTTTAGACTGTTAATCAAGTTGCAGACATATTCACCAAGCCCTTCACTGAGGTGAATTTTCTTCACTAATGTTATTTTCTTGGGGTGAGGTCTGTTGTAGTTGCCCATCTTTTTCGAGCTATATAACTTTTTCTCCTTCTCTTCTTCCTTCCAAAAAGATGTTAGTAAATGGGTACCTTATCAGGTCTTTAAATGCCAGTGTCCATTGGTACATCTTTCTTAGTCGTCAAGGGGACTCTTTTTTTCTATTCTATCTTACCGTGACCTCTATTTCAGTTTCGATGAATGGGGGGTGTTTGTGTGTCCACATCACATGGTGATTCATCTCGCCTTGCGAGAGTCATAGGTCTTAGGGAGTTAAATAATAAGTGTAAGATTCTGTCATAGAATTTGTTATTCTTTATTTGGAATAGTAACTTCTCCTTTAGTAGTGTCATAAGTATCAGTCACGTCATATGCGTCGGTGGCGTCATAGGGGTTCTTTTTTTGTTTAGGCATGCGGGTTACACAAGACCTTTATTTATACTTTTTTTTAATCTATGAGAATGAGCAGACTTGTTTTCTTATTTGCATATTGCGTTGGAGCTACGACGTTACCATCGGAGTGTAACTTTGTCGTGGTGTATTGTTTCGATATCGATTCTTGCATATCCCTCTTTCAGTTTTGTGATTAAATATTTGATTATTTGTTTTAATATGTTGAATGTTGGATAACATTGATGAAGTGAACCTAAGCTAGGGGAGTCTCTTTCAGTTCAGTGTTGTTTATGTTGAATTAATTAATGATTACATGAAATCATCCTAGCTATGTGTGCTTATTACAAAACGTAACAAATCACATAGTCTGCAATTTCATGACTATCTTCAGCAAAAGAACACAAATCCCCGAAGGACAGATGTGTTATCTTGATGAAGACATCGAATTGCTGAATAGATGAAGTGTTAAGTTTTGGAACAACAATCATAATTGTATATTACAGCAATCAGAATTCATTCCTAAATGTTACAGGTATTTTTTAAGGTTCTTTCCTTCATGATTAAGACATTCAATTATATTATTGAGTTGTTTAATTCATCATATAATCCATTTAGAAAGATGAAATGTAGAAAGAAATACACAAATCAGTTTCAGAATTCAATGTTTTATTCATAAGGAATTTCAAATGTTCCCACACAAGCCGTGGGATGTAACTAAAGAGTAAATTATAGCTACTGAAGTAAGAGGTACATATGCATGAAAGATAAAATAGAGGAGTATGAATGAACCCATCATTTCCTTGGGGGTTTCTTTTGTTCTAGTTTATGTATCTCCAGCTCCAAATTTGTTCCATCTTCATTTTGCTGCTTAAGGGCAACGTACCTGAAAATAGAAAAAGAGAAAACTCTTAGTTATTGAGCTCAGGGTTAATCCATATTCCTATACTATCCAAATTCATGCAGGTGGATCTCTTAACAACAGGAGATATAAATTATATAAGGATCAAAGGCAATAACTGATAAAAGTACATTTTGTGTAACAACATACATGAATTATTCACTCAGAAATAAGGAGATAGAGAAGAAAAGAAAATTATGGAGCATAAGAGAGGCCAAAAATCCTAATTATTTCCTAACTATTTTCTTAAGTGTGTAGGTACAGGTTGCAGTGAAAAAGAAAATAAAATCATGTCATACAGTCCTCATTGTTAGATAAAGATTGTAGAGTTCAATAACTTTTATCCTATGGTACATCAAGTTTGGAATAAATCAGAAGTACATACTGGTGAAGCAGAGAATCATAATATAAAGGCTGAAGTTAACTGAAAAGATAGGATTACAGCTGAAACAGAATAAAAGAAGGAAATCTGGGAAAATTTTGACAGGGCTTCGCCATGTAAAATTGACATTTTATATTTTCCAGCATGCATACTAAAGTTGTAATAATGATGAAATGCAGTATTTAAGCAGAAAAGAAATGGGACTACAACATCTCAACAAAACTTCAATGTTCAGCATGCAGGAATTGTGAACAGAAAATTCCAGAAATAACATGTCATGTCCAAGTTCTCAAATAAGAAGTAAATGATTAACTTCTACAGTTTTTCAGTTTTCAAAATCAAATATTCAAAGTTATTCACAACTGAAAATGAAGAATGATGTCCAATACATAGTTTCAGAAAGGCCAAACAGTGCTAGATCAAATTACAATTGCACACTTTCATATTGCATCAGAACAAATACATAAGAGAATACAAAAATGCTACAACACCAATGGAGTATAGCTATGACAAGAAAATTAAGACTCAACTAAAATAATGGATTTCAAAGAAGTATATCTTTCAAATTTTTAAGTAACAGGGTATATCAAAAAAAATAACATCAAGCTACAAAATGAAGTTCACTATAAAAATTGTTCAACAACTAGAGTTTCAGGTTCAACATTGAAAGAATCAGATCAAGAAAATGATAAAGGCAGTGAAAACAATCAGATATCAAGTCTCAAAATTCTTGCACAGGAAAGGATACAAATCTTCAATAAAGTTCCAACCAGAAGGATCAAATGCATGTATCTCCAAACAAGTAATTAGGAACAGAATCAAGAGTCTTCAAGATAAGACATCAGTACACTATTACAAAGTATGTTTCTCTCTTTTATGCAATGAAACAACAATTCATCTTATTACAGTTTTAAAGAGAAAGAAAATTTTGCAAGATCATGCAAAGAAAGTAAAACAACCTAGATATCATCTATGGTGGTAGTATCAAAAGTTTGACTCCTAGCAAATGATCAGAAGAATTTTGGGAACAATTTCTACAACAGAAAGTCTGTATAATTAAAAAAAAATTCAATACCCATTTAGAGTTGTATATAGTACCAAAGAATGATAAAGATCAAGCTCTTTACAGCCAACTGAAGGAGACCCAATTTTTAGATAGTCATGCTTTAAGAAGTAGAATCAAACAAGTACAGTTTGAAAACCAAAAGTTCTACAAGAATGATGGCCGACTTATGACTAAGGGAACAAAGAGTGCAAGGTTGAAATATCAGGTCATGGCCGAGCCGTTCAAAGTTTTTTAGCAAGTATAGAGAAAATGGAATGCAAAACATAACCAAGAATATCCAGGGTTTCCAGAAAAGGCTCAAGGATTGACCGAGAACAAGCTTCGAATCAGAGACACATGCATACCCAGGTCCAATAGTCATAAACCCTCAAAAGATCATCAAGAAAGAGATCTTTTCTGCAACATAAAAGTATAACAGTCTAGATTCAAGGGCAAATTTTTATAAGGACTGAAAGCAAGTAGCAAGTACACAGAGCTTGAAATAGTATTCAGAACACAAAACTCAAGTGGAAGAGCTTTGAATCAGAAAATGCATGCATATCCAAGTCAAAGAAATATTCAAGTATTTTAGAAATTTGTCATTCCCATTGAAATCAGATTCAAGTTGCAGTATCAGTGTAAAAAGGGTACAGATCTTGGCCATTGATCGAAAAACCCATTAATGGGTATCAAGAAATCAGAGAAACGAGAAATAACTCACTGATTAAATTGAATCTTTAAAATCCTCGAAAGATCAACATCTTCAGAAGCATCAAAGGAAAAATGATGACCCAGTTACATTTGAGAGCTCGGGAGTCAAGCAAGATCAAGAAATCACAGAACCCACAAATATTTTCAAAAGTTTCAGTAACATATCCAAGGAAGAAAATGAAAATGGAAGTGTACGTGTGCAAGAGAAAAATTAGCTCACCTATAACCACTCATGGCGGCCAACATCAAACTATGATTCACTCAGAAAACTCAAAAATAGATCAGAAGTCTCGTAGAAAGAAGCTCGGGAATGATCAAGGAAAGGAGACCATTCTACAGCCACGAAGAAACTCAAAGAGTCGAGCTCAGAACTCTAAAACAGAGGCGAAATAGAAAACTCAAGACGAAAAAAGATACAAGTGTTTGAGCCCTTATGGCCGCAAGACATCACAGAACCAACACAAAGCTTGAATAATCAGAAAATGGTGGCCATAAGACCCTACAGAGAGCTCAATAGTAGCAAGGAATGACAGAAAACCATTCTTGAAGAAGAACGAAGCTCAAAAGATCAACAATGGCGTCGAGTAAAAAAATTTCCAGGGCTCCGCCCTAAAATTTTCCAAATGCGAATAAGCAGAATGATGGGGTTTGAGTTGATTTAACTCACCCAACTTAACCATAGCTCAACCAAACTCACTCCTGAGTTAGCATCGACAATCAACGTTCAACCAAGTACCAAAATCAACGATCAAGGATCAATACAAAGTTCAAAGCAAACCACCATGGTTACAGTGACAACTACCACATTAAATGCCAGGTTAGAAACCCTAACCGAGGGTCAAAATCAACAGCTACATATAAAAAAGGACACCAATCAATGTCCTGAATCAATCACCAACTTTCAAACTAAAATCGACCCAAGTTAGATGCCACCGAAAATTCAAAATGGAAGGGGTGAGTCATCATGGAGAGGGGGCTAGCCCCATGTCTTTTAAATTATTCGCATTGACTTATCAAAAGGGATTCCAAACTATAGTCCAACACCATGATGGAATGTTGACAACAATGATCACTCAAAAGGTAAGGTTTAACCTATAGTCATCAAGTACTATTCAAAATACAAAAGCTGACAAGTAAATTACAATGCAGTGAAAATTGAAAAGGTGGCAGACTATTATAGTATGGCCATATGTTATGCAAAGGTGGTCAAATATCCCAATCAAGCCTAATGAAGCTCGTGATCATGGTGATAATGCTATAGTCTATGTCGAATAATCAAAGGTGGCCGAGTATAGTGTGATAATTTTCACAAAGTGACCCCTTGTTTTATTTTTAAAACATAATAATGTGCTAAGTCCACAAGGGTGGTCAAATTCATGAGGAGGACAAGTATGCACATCAAAGGTGGTCCCCACTGATGTGATGGTTTGAAAATGACTTAGAATGTAATTATTCATGTGATCACAAGGAGATAGAGAAGAGGTCAACATCAGAATGAAAACAACCTTTTGAAGACTTGTTACCTTATTTTTCACAAATAAGAGTTGATTATGATTGCACATGTGCTCACAGTGGTCCCCACGGTGGATTGGAGTTATTCTTGCTAAGTATTGGAGATCAAAGGTATTATTTTCACTTGCACAAGGAATTAATTTTGCATCCAAAGGGCAAGTTGCAGATGTCACATCAGGCACAAGAAGATAGAAATTGCATGCACAAATAAGGAGACTTTCTCATCAAGCAAGATTTATTATTAGCAAATTATTCACCCATGCTTTTTCTTAAAAATAGAACAGTCAACTGCAGTTTGACTGAATGATATTTTTGTAACCAAAGGCTATCAATGCCTCTTTGTATTAGCTTCCTTATTTTTATTCCCTTATTTATTAATAAATAAAGGGTAAAAATAGGATGCATGGGCGAGTACAATTTTAGCCTATTTTTAGGAGGGGTGGGATGAATTAAATTGCTATATATTGTGTGCCTTGGCAAAGCACAAAAGGAGGACTTTTTAGATACAGGAGTGCTGAAGCAGATTTTGCCAGTTTTTCCCTCTGAATGAGAAGTATATTCCAATTATTTGCAGTCTTGTGTATGTTCCATTAATCTTGTGAATGTTGAATTCCCTGATTAATCATCTTACCCTATTGCAAATTCAGTAATTTCTGCATGATATTAATGTGCATGTGTAAACTTAAAAGTATTGTTGTGATACTTTCCCTCAATACATCAAAGTGTTTGCCTTTAATATTCTGCAGAAAAATGTTGGTTTGTGCATCATGAATGCATTTTCATATCAATTGTGCATGTGCTCAGTCAAAGACCTCATACAAGTTTGGTGTATCACCCTAGTTTTGAATCCATTTACAGTCAATTTTTACCCTCAAACCCCCCGAAAAATTAGTTTAGGATACATCAATAAGGAACCGACCTTGATACCGGAGACTCACCTCAAAATAGGTATACCCACAGACCTGAGGTGTTTCCATTATGTGGTTTATGTTTATATTGTAATGAATATTAATATTTAAAAAATATTTTTTATTTTTTTAATGTTAATGTTAAATTGAAAATATTAAATATTTGGTGATTTTTTTGATGTGTTGAATGTTGTATATTTTTATTTTTATTATATTTAATGTGTTAAATATGGTGAAAGTTTGAAATGGATTTGGTAAAATATTAATTGTATTAATGTGATGTAGATGGTGTGTTTAAAATAAATTTGTATGATTTTTATGATTATTATATTAGTGTGTTGCTTATATCTTTTGAATGGTTTTTTAAAGTAATTTTTTTTGTTGTTTAAATTTATAATGTATAAACATTGTTTAATGTGTAATAGTGTGTATTGATTTTTTAAATAATTTATTATATTAATGTGTTGTCTACAATGTATGTGTGAATTGGACATTCTATGATTATTAGAGTAATATTGTTTTAAATGCAATATGAGTGTCATTTATAATATGTTTTAATTTATTTTATAATAAAAATATTAAATGCAATAATCATACAAAATCCATTTCAAACATAATAAATAATTAAAATAATAATTTAAACTTATATATAATATAAATTTGAACATTTGTCATTATTATATATTGTTAATGGTTATATATGTTATTATTTATATAGTATAATAGACTAATAACTTATATCTTTTTGGTATATTTTATTATCATATTAATTTTTTTTATTAATGGTAAAAGGTCATTTGGCTGGGATTGTAGTTGAGAACAAGAATGCATTAACACCTAGATATGACAATGAGAACAAAAGAGACAATAAAATCGCATTTCCCCACAATACATAAACATAAAACACAACTATTGTCTGACGATAACAAATTTCCCGGAGAGGAAGACCTGAACAATAGAAAATGAGCTAAAGTATCTAGGAGGGAGAAGTGGGTTTTTAAGGGTACTTTTTTCTTTTTATGCATCGTTTACCACCCTTATGAAACCTCGTCAATAAGAAGAGTAACTTCAATAATGTCATTTGGCCGGTATGCGCTTTTGTTACAAGGAGAGCAAGGAGGGGAATTCTCCTTTGCTGTTTCATATGACAACATTGGTTCAAATTTTTTGATTGTGTAAGTTCTAAAATTTGACTTGAGCTTGTTTCCTTTATTTGGAATTTCTCTAA
This sequence comes from Taxus chinensis, assembly GCA_019776745.2. NCBI lineage: Eukaryota > Viridiplantae > Streptophyta > Pinopsida > Cupressales > Taxaceae > Taxus > Taxus chinensis. The sequence goes on along the minus strand of JAHRHJ020000259.1, from coordinate 56,897 downwards.
AAGGGTTTTTTGGAACCGATTCGATCACATCCTCTGAATCTGCATTTTAATCAAGATATTCTTTAGAAAATTAAAGATCAAATGTTTGGGGAGAACGTCTTTCCATCAATTGGATCTCTCATTTTTATGTTTTTTCATCCCTTAGTCAACAATAGTATGTTCTAAGGCAAAACATCTCTTGCATCCGAAAGGTAGACTCTCATAGTTTAGAGGTTGAGTCCAAGTTCTGTATTGAACTTTAAGCTCGATGTGAGTCGGTAGGTTCTTTTACATTTCAAGCTCAACAATAATTTTGGCATATGTTGTGTGGGTAAAACGAGGATGTCATGACAATGTACCATTGTTGACAAGCCATTGTTTTTTGGCTATAGTGTCCTTATTAGTTATAGAAGAAAAAACTACAATAAATGTTCCCTTAGCACCGGAATAAAGTACTTAACATGAATACCAAAAGAGGGATACAATGCTTAGAGATCCAAACGTGAAGAATTGGGAGGTTGGGCCATAAATCGCTAAATATGCAGATCAATGAGTGATCTTGGTAGTATGCCTCTACTTTAAGCACTTCATCACAATATATAATACAAGTGTTGCTAACAGTATGTGACATGGGTTTGATGTCAGGATTCCTATACAAAACCTCATGGAATGAGTGATTGATACCTTCATCAGTATTCGCTAGAATAGGAAACCCTAGTAGTCGTATCCCCATATGTGCTCTCTTCTCTGTAACCCATAGGAGTGTTTTCAATATCCAGAGATTATTTTGCGGTGTTGTCAAGGTGGAAGGGTGCATACACAAGGAAAAAATTGTTTAGATTCGATCTTCCTTCAAAAAACATAAATTTCTCTACCCTAAATTCGGGGCAATGTAGGCCACCCCCATTTTTTCCTTCTTGTGATCACCTGACTTGATATTTAATGAACCTTAATAAAATATTTGATTCAAAGAAGTTCTATAGGGTTTTATGAACCTTAATGAAATATTGTTAGTGGTAGAACTTAGTGGCTACCATTTTGGCATGATATATAACCGTTTGTGCTTTTATATAGGCATCTCGTCGAGGAACAATTTAGTAGTTGGATAATATTGATAATCTGCAATATAATTTGTAGAAGTTAGTATTTACTTTCCAGATTCACTGGATATGTCGTAGAACTTCTTTGAATCAATATAAGTGGATATCGTTATGAGTTCCTTGTGTTGTTAAGATCATCTTTGTCCCAAGGAAGATCAAGTGCCCACTCGATCAAGGTGACTGGAGGTTGTTTACATTTACACATGAATGTGGTTTTTTAATAAGTCATAATTTGTTCATTTACTTTACTGTAATTTCCATTCAGTGTGTTTAATTCCTGTATCTCAATTTCCATTCAGAGTGTATTTCCTTTTATGCAATTTGAATTCTGAGTATGTTATTTCAATTATGCAAAATCATTGCAGAGTGTATGTTATTTGAATTCAGTTATATTAATTTAGTGTGTGCATTACAATTTCGACAAAGTATTTCCATTAAATGCATTTTATTACACTAATGTCAATTTCGTAGTTTAACATTACATTTCTGTAGATTAGCAGAGATAAAGAAGCATAATAGCCTGAAATATCTCTTATGAGATGCCACTTACAAATGCACCAAATATTGACAGTTTGCAACCAAATACACGTGGGTGAAGTGCTCACTGTCATAGAAGTAGTAAAATGCACATGAGTGTTATCCCATGTCGATTCAAAAAATGATGAACCCGTAAGCTTTGACTTGTCATAGTGACCAACCGTATGCCCCTGTATAAAGTTGATGATATCCTCCCTCAACCTTATACCATATGAACCTCTCTGACATGAACTTGTAGGTATCATCGAAGCTCAAGTTCCCAGTCATGGAAGAACAATGCACATGATGCAATATCTCCATCCTCAAACATGAATCTGACATAAGGCTCAATCTTCTTTGATAGAAGATCATCTCATCCTACAATCTGTAGCTGTCATCCTGTATGTGACCACCAAGAATCTCAGAAGTGTGTCAGTTCTTGGAGTACTCAACAAGCAAATGAGATCTCCAGTCTACCAAAACTTGAGATGACTAACATAATGATAAACTTGGATGATTTGAACCTGTAATCCCAATCTCTGTAACTGTATAATATGCAACATTACTGGTCACACCCCCATCCATCATACTCCACATCTATCTTCAATAATGAAACTCCTCACCATGTCGAAATGTCCTCTCCATCCCCTCAGCTGTAACCACCCTAGGTGCTCTTTTGTACTTTCCCCTCAAAATCACATTCCTGCCCTTGGACTTAAACTTCAGCTCTATCGTCTGAAAGTTAGTCCAAAACTCACCCAGAGAGTGAAGCCACTACACTTCGAGCACTATGTTGGTCACTCCCATATAAACAATGTGGAAATCATCGGTAACTATATAGTTACCCATCGTGATGCTCACTTGGGGAACTCATTGTGTGCACCTCATAGACTCCATTGGGTACAACCCCGTTGAAGTCCTCAAAATCCTCTGTCTGTAATCCTTTCCTCTCAACCAATGTGGCATCAATACAATTGTGGGTTGCCCCACTATCAATGAGTACCCCAACTCGTTGACCCTGCATAACTCCTCTAATCCTAAATGCCTTATACATCAGAGTACTAGACAATGTGGCTATAATCTCCCGAGGAAAAGTCTCCTCCTCCTGCCCCCCATCAGCACTATCTAACGACACCCCATCTCCATCATCCATCTCACGAGTTTCGAACTACTCATCTTTATCACCCTCACTCTCCTCGAAGACCTCAATGAATTGGGTTTTCCCTCTACCTCTATAATCATGTCCTGGAACCCAAGGTGTGTGGAAATCGAAACATATTTTCCTTTGCCTCAACTCATCTCCGTGTTCTCGGGAAATGATTGGATTTTTAACCACCTCCTACCTCAGTGGAGGCTTCCTCTACTGACATTCATCTGATCCATATGGAGGTTCCCTTTGCTGAATGTGAGGTGGAGCCCTTGGCTTTAGAGTGGATAACTCCAATTCTCGAGCTTTCCTAACAGCCCCGTGCAAAGAAGAAGGTTCAAATTCTGTCACAAATCTAGTGAAAGCATCAGTCAAACCTACTATTAAAAATGAAATCAACCTCCTCTCCGTGACATCAAGTACCATGATTGGTAATCTCTGAAAATCTACGATGTACTGATCCAGGGAGTCCACTCCCTGAAATACCTATCAGGGTCCCTCCTATCAAATATGCTCAACAGCCTGTGCAAACTCTACATGAGTCGTAATGTGTATATGTCCCTATGTAATCAGCCCATGATGTCACCAATCATGAGCGTCTCCCTCAAGATGCAAGCTTGCAAACTTAATTATATCTTCCTCATGCATTGGATTTGAGTTGGAGTATGTCTTAGACTTCTGGACCCAAGACGATGCAATACACTTCTTAGAACCATCGAAGTGTGGAATGGAGATCTGTCCCAATCTCCTCTGTAAATTTAGTACCTATTTCTATTGATCTCTCTTAGGTCTACTGCCAACCTTCATTTTGCAATAGTCCCGGAATAACATGTTGTTACGAAGGCATTCACTCGAGGTTTGGTACCTCTCCCAACAAGAATCCTCATCCAACATATCTAAGGGTTGTTGTGTCTGGTTAACTTCTGGATCCTTCAAGAAAAATGGTTTGTGAAGCCCCAAAGGCCTGGTAGAAGAATAGGGAGGTCGCTGCCCCAAATTTCCACTCTCACCTCTTTTCCCCTATTGTCCCATATTGTTATTTTCTCCTCTCATTATGAATGTTGTTATACACAGTCCTGCAAGTTGAAGATGATTAAAAAATATTCTCCTACCCCTTTTTGCAATCTATAAAACCAATGATAGTAGCTTGAGAGGTACTCTCCCTTCTTGCACTATAGTCTCTAATGAAGAAATCATGTTTGCCAACACTTGTAATCCCAAAAGACACATTTGAGTTCCTTCTTTGGCTTATGAAATCGGTCATAAAGTTTTCAACATCAGAATTGATAGTTTTGGATAACTGCCACATATTACCAAGATCCCCATAGCTTATAATGCCCCCTGAGCCCTTGTATCTGTTAAGTGAGCTAAAACTTGCCACCATATATCATCCACCAGATGCTCATATACACATAGTTGGAGCAATGGTCCAACAAACTCCATGATGAAGACTTCGTCATCTACCATACCATGTATCTCATGATGGAAGTAAATTGGAATAAGAGACAATAAATAAGACACATTAGTGTGATCTTAATACCCTTCAAGGACATCAATGGGAGTATCCTCCATTGTGTTCAAGATAAATATATGTTGAGCTGCCCCCAACATTGTTTCCTGAGTGCCTGTTGAAAGTATCTAAAAGCTGATCAACAGTTGCTGGTTTGGAAATTACAGCAAGCTGAAATTTTACACAAGTGTCCATGTGAGGCTCCTCCTCATGTGCCAGTTGCTCCATAGAGTCTTATTTTGTGGGTGTAGACTTCCTTGCATCACTTTCCATCATCATTTCCTTGAACTGTTGTATGTTTTGTCTTGCTTGAGTCACTATCAACCTAGCATCTCTAGCTTTGCTATTCCCTTCCTCACACTTTTTAAGAGTTTTCATTACACCCTCCTTGCTTGCACAAACAAGTTTCTTCTCTTGAGCTAGAATAATTTCTCTAACAAGCAAAGTTTCACTAATGAAATTATTTTGCTCAATGGAAATCATACCCTTTTGTCTAGAAGCTTCTTCTACAAATGAGTTCCTTTGTAATTCAAGTACTGGTATATGATAATCTCGCTTGGGCTTGCTACCAATCTTCATCATGCAATAATCTGGAAATAACATATTATCTCTTAAACCCTTACTCAAAGATTAGTATTTCCTCCAACAAGAATCCTCATCAATCACCTCTATTGGCTGCCCTCTGTCACTGTTCTCACCATGTTTCTTATTGTCCCTAGATCTGCTATGATTTACATTCTGAGTGAGCTGGCTCGAATAAAGGTTAGTGGCTTCCTATTGTTTCACCATGTTGGTGAATATTTCCTTCATAAAACCCACATTGAGATCTTTCCAAACTACCATATTTAACCCACACAGGCTAGAGGAACAACTACTTTGATACCATTGAAATATCCCTTATGGGATACCACTTGAAAATGCACAAATTATATGAAAATGACAGCCAAAGTAAAATAATTATTTTTATTGAAAATGTCCAGCTAGGACAGCGAAATGGTATTAAATTGAATATCACACAAAATATTTGCCCACAGTGCAAGAAATTTTGAGGGAAGATTCCAATATAGAGGAATAATAAACACTATGAAAACATTTTTTGGAAAATATATTGCTGCAAAAAAAATTACAAAATGCCCTAAGCAGTTGGAAAACTTCATAGGTTTGTGTCCCTCTAAATACAAGAGCAGTAATAAGGGTCTTTAGAAATAACATTAACAGATATAGGTAGTAATAGTTCCACCTTCAGATCTGAAAACAGACTACTGGAAAACCCCCAAATAAAGGTTGTAAGTCACCTCGCTTGGAATAGGGTCGAAAAATGATGGAGGTTCCTTCAACGAGATGCCATTCCCATCCCAAATGGCTGTCGTGAATATGATCTAGAGCCCTCTACTTATCTTCCCCAAATGCCCCCAAGACCCTCGAGATCCTTCCTCTAAAACCTCTGTTAATGTCTCTTCCACATGGCCCTAAAAGTGGCTCCAAAATGATAGACTAGGGTAGATCTCTTACTACCGAAGAATGCCCTGCTATCTAGGGATGGGTCTCTCACCACCGAAGCTAGGGTTCCTATGAGATTTGGTTCCACAAGCTGTAGATGCGCAACAATAATAGCTGCACAAGAAGGGGTCAATAAAAATGTATGAAAAAATGTTCCTATCCTTTCTCTCCTAGCTCCTTATATACTTTCCAAGGCAAAAGAACCCCACTAGACCTAGACGCGTTTCATTCCACGGAGGGGTCGATAAAATAAAATAAAATAACTTAAGTTACTTTCCCCCTATGAGGCACCATGGTCCAAAAGTGACCCACAACACAAAATTTGAATATTAGAACCACGTGGCCCCTTCCCAATAGCTCCCTGTGTCCACAGCCCCTTGGGTCTGACCACGACTTGGACTCGACCTGGCCCTTAGGCCTTTGGTGTAGGAAAAGGGGACATTACATCAGGCAGTAAATGACATCAGTCAACCTGTGCGATGGTGTTTTATTTTTTTGCCGAGAATTAGAATAAATATTTTTCTTCAAAGATGATTTCTTGATTGTAAAAGCATAATTAGTTTTCCAGAATAACATATATATGCGTGTATCCATAGTATGAGGGTATGAGAGAAGAAAATAACAATTTTTTGTATGTTAGTTTTCTTGGTGAACAAGAAAGAGTAGCTAAGTGAGGGAAAAATATTGAACATCCTGTGAGGTGTTGGAAGACAACAGATCATCATTGTATTTCCTTTGTAAATAATTGAATAATAATATTAGCCATTTCTTGGTGGACGTAGCCCACACTGGGTGAACCATGTTAAGTATGGTGTTATCTTTCTCTTGTTTATTTTATCTTTTGGTTTATTTCCACATTCATTTCTTGTATGCTTTATCTAATTTTTAGATATGCGCAACACTGTTATATGGTTTAACCCCAACATTGAATGGTCATCACAAAGAATTATTATGAATCACAAATTTACCATGGCATGAACATCGTATATATTAATTTCATCACAGACTTCAATCTAATATGCACATCAATTATGGAATTTTTGTTGATGGATAGGATTTCATTTCTAAATTTCAATATCAACTTGTACAATCTTTGATGACTAATTTAAAGCCATTTGCACAACCATCATATAGTATTTCAACAGATTCCCAAATCCTGCTGACTACTCAATTTATTAGGGGAGCAGTTAGAATTTCTCACATTGAAAAAATCAATCAAAATAACATGATCTACTCCTTTTCAATGATTTTCAATGAGTAGAAAATTGAATTTGGATAGAAAAAAGTGACACATATTTATAAATCCAAAAGTTTGACTAAATCAAAACCTAATATTAGACCTAGTATCTTTCTCAAGATGGGTACGTCTTTGGCATTGTCATATAGTCAAATCTTGATAGAACTATAAACCTTGAAGTGCAACTTAATTTTCTCCTAGAGCATAAGAAACAGGGAAATGATGTTACATCCATGGTTTTTAAGAACAATCACCTCTAAGGAGATATAGGGCATTCATTTCTATTAAAAATGAACATTTATATATCGAAGAACCTTATTTCTCATAAAATATAACACAAATGCATCCATAATAACCAACATAAATATTATTATTGTATGAGGCTTATTAACAATGCATTCCCATCTTATTACTTATCTTATTTCATGAAAAATAATTGTTTTTAAGCCAAATTTTACTATGTTTAATCGCACATTCAATATATCAAAATTTAAAGTAATATAGTTAGAAGAAAAACTACATGGTTGCATCAAACTCATATTTTTCCAGTATCAGTATATAAAAAAGAAATTGAAAACATCCTCTTAATTGTAAATAAAAATAAAATAAAAAAGCCATGTAATTATTTTATTAAAAAGAGTGTTCAGTAAAGTAAAACAGGTGCTAAAAAAACCACTATTTACTATTTACATAAATTTCCAAAAATTTGTTGTTTGAAGAACGGAAATGGAACCTACATGGAAAAAATTGGCCTATAGAATTTCAAGACAATTTTTATCGGCATGTTTGTGCAACATAATTTTCCTTAGATAATTACATCCAAGAGAGTGTTATGGTCATAACACTTATGGTTGTAATTAGTTATAGATGTAAAAAATTGCAGATGTTTAATTTACTGCCATGACTAGTTACAATCATAACTAGTTAGTGTCAAACCACTTATGAACATAAGTATTCCATATATATATGCTGATTTTTATTCATTATTTCATGTTTTTTTAATTAATTTATTATTTAATGCATCACGATAGTAACTTGTTATGGCCATAATTTATCAATCCACAGAGGACCACATACATTGCAACCATAACAAGTATGGTCATAACCGAGTCAAAATCCACACACCTAAAAATAATCACACAAAATTAAAATAACTTGTCAAAAAAATTGCATTCATCCATATATTACATACGAGGAGGGTATCCCTAGATAATAATGAAATTTAAAAGCGTTGGAAAACATTGTATGCTTTCTTTTATCAAAAGAATAAAGGAAGGATATTTTACAATGTAAGATGATATGATATTCCATAATATAGATATTAAATAAGGTGAGTGGATGTGGAAGGACGAAAAAAACATTTCTACATATTCTAAATGTTTGGAAAAGGTAGTAATGTGCTATAGTATTAGGAATTTATATAAGAGAAAGAGGGAAAAAAATAGGAAAAAAAGTATCAAATTAAAAATGACATAAACCATAAAAAATTAACCTTCATTAAAAAAATAGAAAAATAAAAAAACACTTATTAAAATGAAAAAAATAATAAATGATTTTGAAACCAATGACAAAAAAGAAGCAAAAAAATATTTTAAAAAATATAAAAAATAATTTTGAAAAATTAAATCAAATAAAAGAGGATCTAAGGTTGAAAAAATGAAAAAAACATAAAATAAAGTGTTGCTAGATTGAAAAGTAGAAAATGGTAGTTTGACAAGGTGAAAATGTGAAAAGTTGAAGGGTTGAGTTACCGTACATGGAAAAGATAGAATTTATTATCAAGTGGGATAAAAATATATTACGTTAAATTTGTAAATCAAGAAAGAAAGGATAAGATATATGGCCAAAAGGATAAAATGACAAAAAAAGAAAGGAAATATAGCTTTTGCGATGTATAGGGTGAAACTAATTAGTGATCTATAAGGAGTAGTATGAGCATCCCATAATTTTAATCAAGAAATTCAAAAAGGGGTACCATACATACCTGATGTAATAAACTTAATTTTATTTGGGTTGATGATTGTTTAGGTTCCTTCCAGAGCCTAGAAATACTTAATGGAAGGAATATATTCCAAAAATTGAGTTTGTTTTAGTGAATGACATGGTTACTCTTCAAAATAACCTCAAAGAAAACATGAATGTTTATGTTTCAAAGGTGAGACAAGAAATATTATATACCATGAAATCCCAAAGTATATTGTAGGGATGATATTAAAACAAATAACAATTGATATTATAACATTTGTGTATCTTATAGAGCTTATTGGTGACACAAGGATGATGAAGGAATGATTATCAAGGTTAGATAGCTAATCATGAAGTACCACAAGATCCAATAATGTAATGCAACTTAATAATGCCTAAATGATGTGGGAGCATAACTTGCAGAGACCATAACTTTTGATCCGACCATTGGATCATTTTGAAATTTTACAGGGTAGTAGATATACATTAGTACTATGATAGAGTCAAATTTTCATCCAAGGTTGTGGCTCTTTCGGCATATTTTTGGGCCCGGATTCCTTCATCTAGTGGCCAACAATTGGCTCCGAACATTTTATTCACTTTTGACTAGGTCTTAGAACTTTAATAACTTTTGTTATGCTAGTTATAATAAATAAAAATTTCACGTGAGCCTTAATTCATGAAGGCATATTTGGCACACAAAAATTGGGGCCCATCTAAGTTGTTTTTCCAGTAGATAATTTTTGGCATTTTAGGGTTTTTTGGCAATTTATGGTTTTTTGGCATTTTAGGGTTTTTCGTGTAGACGTGAAATAAAAGGTGGATTGTAATGATGTAAAATATTAGTGTGAATTCCAGAATGAGAAGAAAGATATTTTGAAACTCCTGGTTTTTATTTGTAAAGTTGTTTATGTGTGTTTTCGAGGTATTTCAACCTTAGGTCACATTCTACAACATGCTCAAGAGGTGTAGCCTTACCACATAAGTGAGGTGAAGCTCAATGTCGTCTGTACCAATCCATCTATCAAAAGCTAAACATTCATTGTTGTTGATTATTAATAAGCCCTCTAGACATTATCTGTTTTTGTCAGCTGTATAGCATATTGTAAATAATAGTGTGTTGTACAGTGTTAATGTGTGTGTACAAAGTGCAGTGCACCAAGTGTGGTGGCCAAATGGGGTAAGTTAAGTGGATGTATTTTTTTCTGAAAAAAAAAAACTTCAACTTGTATGATTTTTTTGAAATAGTTACACTCAAAATTGGAAGATGTTGTAAGAAACATATGAATCGTAGCATTTTGAGTCTAGTTTCTAAACTACTAAATTTTATTGAAAATGGATAAGTTTAAGTGGGTCAAATAACTAAAATACCAACAGGTGCTCCTGTTTTTTGTTAAAAAAACATAATATTCGAGTGAGTTTCGTGCCCCCCACCATTTTTTTAGCACCATTTAGTATTTTTGAAAACCCTTTGGTAGAAAGATAGCTAGGAGCATCTAGTTTGGGATAGATTTTTTTTATAGATTTTTTTAGTGAAATATTTATTTTTTTATGATTTTTCTAGTACAAAATTTTATGTTTTGAAAAATAACGGAGCTCCGTGCCGTGCCCCCCCCTAACTACCTCAAAAAATATACGAAAATTATATTATTTTTTTTGAATATGTATAGAATTATGCCTAGTTTGGGCTAGTATAATTTTTTTTGAATTTCGATAAGACACCAAAAAAAAGATACACACATGAAAGATAGACATGTTTACAATGCAATAAAAATAGAGGTATAAAAAGGCACAGATTAAAAAATAAATATAAATAGAAACCTTACAATAGTCAGAAAATAAATTAAAAAGTTATATATTTAGAAAGATGAGAGACTCTGCTTTACGTTGTAGGCATAATTTTCTAGGAAATGGATCAATTCCATCATATTTGTAGGATTTATCATGGAGGAAGTGGCGAGTTTATACATTTTCAGCCAAAAACACGTAGGTTTGTTGTGTTTGTAACATGTCCAGGGCTTAGGCTTCAGGGGATCCAAAACCGATTTCCAAGGCTAGTAGAGCTTGGTTCGTGAGCATTATTTAGAAAACGCAAAATGTGTAAGTGCATTATAACGCGTATGTGTTTCCTGTAATAGTATAACATAACGTATACGTATTGTGTAGTGTAAACATTATGTATGTTTTTGACATGCTTAATATTTACATAAATAAATGTTTAAATTTATAAGTTCTTTATACTTTATTATTTCTTATACTTTAAATTAATTTTTATAAATATAAGAAATTATGGTCACTTTGCACCTTATGAAACTAGTCTCATAGCTCCATTAGTTATAGTTTAGGAGATAGATTTTTATAGTATAATTTGGTCAGTACATATGTAATTTTCAGGCTTTCAACATTCAACCTAAATCTTTTAGCATTTAAATTCTAAAATCAAAACCCTAAACCCAAAACATTAAACCCTAAACTTGAGGCCCCAAACTTAAACCCTAAACCTAAACCATGATACTTAAACCATAAAACCTAAACCATAAACCTTAAACCCTAAATCTTAAGCCCTAAACCTTAATCCTTAAATATTCCCTTACCCATGAGCCCTAAACCTAAACCTTGAGCCTAAAACCTAAACCCTAAATCATGAACCATGAGGCTTAAATTAAACCCTAAACCTTAAACCCTGAAAACTAAATCCTAAACCCTAAACCCTAAACCCTAAAAACTGAATCCTAAACCCTAAATCCTGAGCCCTAAACCATAAGCCCTAAACCCTGAAATCTATGACCTAAACCCTTAACCCTCAACCATGAGACCTAAACCCTAAACTATAAACCTAGACCCTAAAACTAAAGTAATAAATCCAAAAACTTAGATCCTAAACCCTAAACCCTAAACCCTAAATACTAAATCCAAAGCCTCAAGCTATAACCCCCAAACCTTAAACCAGTAACTTTGAACCACAAACTTTAAGCCCTAAACCATGAACCATGAACCCTAAACCCTAATCCCTAATCCATAAAACCTAAACCTTAAGCCTTGAACCCTAAACCCTAATCCTTGAGCCCTAAACCCTAAACACTAAATTTAGTGCCCTGAGCTCTAACCCCTAAACCTTAAACCCATAACTAACCCCTAAAACTTAAACCCATAACGATGAACCCCGAACCCTGAGTCGTAAACCCTAAACCATGCACCTTAACCCCTACACTCTAAACCCTAAGCCCTAAACCATAAACCCTAAACCTTAAGCCCTAAATGTTACATCCTAAATGTCCCTAAACCCTAAAAATTAAATCATAAACCCTAAACCCTAAACTCTAAAACCTAAGCACTAAATTCTAAACCCTAAAACCTAAGCCCAAAACCCTAAACCATAAGCCCTAAACACTAAACTGTAAACCCTGAACTCTGTGACCTAATTGCTTAACTGTCAACGCTTAACCATAAGACCCAAAACCTAAATTATAAACCCTAAACCCTAAAACAAAAATAATAAACCTTAAACTCTGAACACTAAAACCTAAACCCTAAACCCTAAACCTTGAACCCTAAGACCTAAGACCTAAGCTGTAAACCCTAAACTCTAAATCTTGAACCCTAAGCTCTTAACCCCTAAACCTCATATATTTCTAGTAGGTCTCATGAGTGAGTTCATTCTTTGAATATCTTAGGACCATATTTCCTAGTCTTGTGCCTAGAACCATCATTAAGTCTGCTTTTACAGCTACTAGACTTATCTAGAAATGAAAGGCATCAAATTTTGATGAATCTCTTTGAATTTATTTCCTACAAAGTCGATGAACCCTTTTTTCAGTTGAATACTCTCTGTCAATACTAATAAAAATGGGTAAGACAAAACTGACAATGAGTGAAAAAGATCGCATGCAATGGGCATTTCCCTGCTTTAAAATATCAGTAGATGAAAGGAATCAAATTGTGATGATTCCCTTGAATGTTTTGCCTACGAAGTAGTTGAACCCTTTTTAGTTGAAAACTCTTTGTCAATACTTATAAGAATGGGTAAGATAGATCATTACTGTGACTGAATGGGTACGCCTAATCCATGAGCCTTAAATGTTGAACCCTAAACCCTAACCCCTAACTCCTAAACCTTAAAACTTGAGCCTCAAACCCTAAACCCTGAACGCTTTGGCCTAAACCCTGAACGTTGACCTTTAAACCTTAAACCCTAACTCCTAAACCATAAACCCTAAATTGTCAACCCTAAACGTTAAACCCTGAGCCATAAACCCTATATTATAAAAAATAATCCTTAAACCCTAAACTCTAAGCCATAAATCCAAAACCCTAAACCCTAAAACCTTAACCCTAAGCCTTAAACAGTAAACCTTGAGCCCTAAACCCTAAACCCTAAGCCCTGCACACTAGGCCCTAAGCCATAAGTCCTAAGCTGAAACCTTAAACCTTGAACCGTCAAACATAAACCCTTAACTCTAAACACTAAAAACTAAACCTTGAACCCTAAACCCTGAACCCTAAACCCTCAACCCTAAACCCTAAACCTTGAGTCATAAACCCTAAACCCTCAACCTTGACCCCTAAACCCTAAACCATGAACCTTGAGCCATAAACCCTAAACCCTCAACTTTTAACATTGAACCATAAACCCTAAACTCTAAACCCTAAATCATAAACCATAAACCATGAACCTTGATCCATAAACCCTAAACCCTCAACCTTTAACCTTAAACCATAAACCTTAAACTCTAAACCCTAAACCATGAACCCTATGCCCTGAGCCCTAAACCCTAAAATCTGAACTATGAGCCTTAAATGCTGATCCTTAAACCCTAACTCTAAACCTTTAGTCCGAAATCCTAAACCCTGAGTCCTAAACCCTAAAGCTTAAATCATAAACCCTCACCCAAAGAAAAGTCCTAACAATATCATTGAACGTGTTTCAATGTGTTGAGAATCGTGTTTAAGGTGATCGATCGGCTCATTTAGCTTTGATGAGAGACTACTTCCTTTGAAGGCCTAAAAAGACATTTTTGGGCATTTTGTAGTTAATTGAACACCCGCCAGAACAGGGTAAAATGAGCTAGTCATGTCACCGAGTTATGAAGGACCATTATTTACGAAGTATTAATGCATCGGTTGTCTCCATAAGATACGTATGAGGAAAAACATGTATGAGAATCATGAATTTGATTCCCTGAAAGGATGGTTTTAGAGCTAGGAAAGGTGAGGGGATGATCTTTATATGGAGCACCATGTTTCTAAGAATGAACAATCATTTGAGCTCACTTGATGCAATTGACTTGGTACTATTCGGAACAACTCATTCAACACCTAGTAGTGTTATCACACCTTAAGGAGTAGACACATTGTAATCACCTCATTTTGGCCATCGGACATGAATCCCATTATGGGAACAATCCTCTATCTACAAAGTGAGGATCTCTTTTTAGTAAGAAGTAGACGAGCATCACAGAGTTGATTTATGGTCACTAAAGTGAATTATGGAGCAAATTTAAAAATTAGTACCAATTCAAGCAGTGGTAGGGACAAAATCCATTTTAGAAGGTCAAAAAACCTAAAAAATGACTATATACTTTCCCAAAACAAATACTGACTACAATCTTGACTATATGCCCTGAAATTTTTAAGTCGTTTGCTGAAATCTTGAAAATGAGTAAGTACTCACCAGATTAGATTTTGAAAAACTATCTTCTAGATTATAACTGTTGGAGCTACGAGACCACTTCCATCAGGTGCAGAGTGACCCTAATTTCTTATATTTACTAAAATAAAAGAAATCTTATACTTAAACATTTATTTTTGTAAGTATAAGACACCCAAAAACATATACATGGTCCATACTATTCAAAATGCGTACGCATTTTGACTTCTATAAAAAGTGTATGCATTTTTCCTTATTTAAAATGCGTAAGAATTTTTCCTTCCTTATAATGTGTACGTGTTATAGGTTTAGTAATTACCAAACCAAAAAATCAAAACGCGAGCGCGTTTTAGTAAAACAGGTATGCGTTTTGTCTGTTTTCAGGTTTTTGTCCACTTTCCCCCACCTCCCCCGCCCCCAACTTCGTATACTTACCCATGAGACAAATTTAATTTTATAGTAGTATGAATTTCATAAAGAGAAGGTGAGAAGACAATGACCCTTTATAAGGTATCCATAAGAAGAGGTGGATAGGGAAACATATTTGAAATATTGGAAGAGACAAGTGTCCCTAGGGAAGCACTCCCAATGTGAGAGATAGAAAGGTCCTCTAAGATGTCTGATGGCTCAAATGGAGCATGCAATGTAACATGTGAAGCAGGAGGAGAAAACTGTTGTAGAGAGATGTTGGAAGGCCATGGTGAAGTAACTTGGCACTCAACGAAAATAACTGTAGGGAGAGTGTCGTCAAATAAGATATCAAGATGCAAGGGTGCACAAGGGGAAATGGTCACATCTATTTGAGAGAAGGGGTCTCCAATGGAACATGAGTACAATGAGTGAATGGAAGCATGAACATGGTCAAAAATGAGCTTTGGGGTGGCAACAGTGGTGTGCATGGTCTCAAGAGAAAGGTCTTAATGTGGATGGTTAACAAGAGACTCCTAGGAAGCAACAAGAATAAAGGAAAACTTAACAGTTGAAGAGATGTGAGAAGGGGGAGAATCTATGGTGACACAAGAGTGGTCTAGGGAAGTGTTTCTCCCAGATGGTGGAGTATTGTCATGCAAATGTTAGATAATGGACTAGGTTGTGAAAGGGCATGAAATGTGCTGGAAAAAATGATGGATATCCTTAGAAACTGTAAGATCGAGAAGGTCGTAGACCTATTTAGTGTGGTTAAATCACTCATCCTTCTGCAAAGGCTCGAGAGGATCATGAACGACACCATGGAGGTAGGGCAACAAACCATGCATAGTGTAGTGTCTCGTGATTCCTTACTTCCATGTCGAATAGTTCTCAAAATCAAGCATAAAAATAGATTGATGGAAATCCATAGTGTGGATAAACCCCCAAAAAGATCCCAGATGGCATTTTATAACTTACTGCGAAAAGTACAAGCCCAAACAAGAAGTGAAATGACCCCGTAGAATGAGACACTTTATAAAGTAGTGAATTTACAAAAATGACAATCTCATCATATAGTGTGTGAAAAATCATGTAATTTTGACTAAAGAAGCGCTCAAAACCGAGCAACTGGTTAAAAGATATAGCAAAAGATGATTCTCGCAATTGATGGTAAAAACCAATAAGCCATGCAAATGGATTAAAAAAGTGCTTGAAACACATACAAAGAGGGTTGTATGGGCAATCGTTGGAAATGACATAAAATTTTAAATAGGGTTTGATTTTCTTGTGATTGGGGATTAGCCTCATTCCAACCCCAGACATCACCCTCCATCTTCTACGCTCATAGGAGGGGCATAGTTAACGAGAAAAAAGAGCCCAAAATTACACGAGCTAGTGGGCTGTGTGCACGAGTAGTTGATCGACCTAGGATCAATGTTGCCAATTTTGGAGGCAGACTACCCATCGAGCTAGGCTGAGATCCGCACTGAGTTTAATTGAGCAGGCACGAGCTGAGTGGTTAGGTCAAGCTATGATAGCAAGTACGGTCTTATCCATGTGTAGACGGCGCTGAGTCCATGTGTTCCGGTTGAGGCCATGTGAGGATAGTGAATGCCAAATGTATGTAGAATTAGATGAGGCCAATTGCTGGTAACCATTTTGAGTTCACAATGCAAAATTCCTCACTGAGAGGAGGCTCCAAATATAACAGTGAATTGAAGATTCCCTGCAGGTGAGTTGAAGTAACAACTCAAGCAAAGTAATATGGAAGTGTGCGTTGAAAGCACAAAAAAACATAGTGGATGGGGAATTACAAATGTGGCAATGTAACATGGATGTAGGAACAATGACAATGCAACACAGGAAGTGAGTGAACTTCGGGGGGCTTCGACTCAATGTAGGGTCGTTTGAAGCAACACGAAGGCTAGACCTACTACGAGCATAGTAGCACCATGAGCAATGTAAAAGGAAGATGTATCCGATGTGTTGCCAATGGAATCTTGAAAACCCAAGTTACAAAGATTGAACGTAGCATAGGTTCCAGGAAGGAGGTATCTGACTAAGGAACAAACAAACCAACATGATTGGTGTTCAACCCGAGTCACCGAAAGCATGAGTAGTCCAAAAAATGTACCATGGAGGAGTAACACTATCCCACATTAGATTAAGATAAAACCAACCATGCAAAGGTTAAGACCAAATTGTGCAGGCTAAATGTAGAGTGTTGAGGAGATGAGACAATGCGAGCAATGCAACAGACCCAAGTTGTATGAGCTGCAAGCTCAAACTGAATTGTAGACAGATTTAGCATCAAGGAAAACAAACTCGGCGAACCGGGTAATGCATGAGCCTAAAAACGAGTGTACATGTAAACAATCAATGCAGATCAAGCTTTTAATGCAAAGAAACTTTGTAGACCTAGTGACAATCAAATCAAGATCGAAGCAAGCCAACAAATGACCAATGCAATAATGACGGGGTGAGTGTCCAATGTAAATGGGTCACCGAGTTGTCAAGTGAGTTGGCGAAGCTCGGTTCATAGCTCAGCAAGTTAGGGCCGAGCTAGACTCTTTAATCCATATTCTAACCTTCAAAACAAAAAAACTTTGCACCTCAAAACTTGGAATTTCTCCACAACTAACAAAACAAGGAGCACAATCAACAATACATGAACCAAGCACAAATCCCTTAAAAATGTAAGTAGAGCACAGAACAGGTCAAGAGCATGCACATGATACTATGAGGCAGTGAGTAGTAGGCAACCGTACCGAGAAACCAGACCAAAGTATAGCAAAAATTTAGGGTAATTTTTTTTTGAAAGTGATTACTAACAATACAAAAAAACTAATGCTACAAAACCAATTTCCGAAATTATTTATTTTAAACTAAATTGGTTTACCCAATTCCTCACTCCCCAACCCAAACCAATTTTATTTATTTAGTCATTATTAGATTTACACCTTAAGGACACCCTAATAAGAGTCTACACCCATTTTTAATTAATTAGGTTTCCCCTTTTTAGTTTATTTACCCACACACACACCTCTTAACCTTTATTTTCCATCATTCCCATTTAAAAACACTTGACTTCAAAAGAATGTAGGGTTAATTGTGAACCCTAGGATAAAAGCTATCTCAGCCCTAGATCTAATTTTAAAATTACCCTAAACTTTCCTTAGTACCTCTTTATCTAAACTTCTCTTTTGCTTTCTCATTTTTCTTCATTCTTAGATTTGCATTTTTCTTAGGAGGTTGCCATGGAGGATCCATGGAAGCTTGTCAAGTTTCTCTGTGTATTCCTCCTTTGGTGATAGCCGCCTCATTTTTATAATTCTTGTTTGTTTTTGTTTTAAATGGAAGAATATACATGTTTTGTTGGTTTTCAAAGGGGGGGGGATCTGGGTTCATTGAAGCAAAGGATCATGGGGAACCCAGGGTTAAATGAAATGTTTGTTCCACATTTATTTAATGGGGTACGGGACAGGCAGGGGGCAGGGAGTAACAGCTAAGGGCAAGGTTGTGGATGCTAGTATGGCAGGTTTACAATTTGAAATTACAGAAGGGGTTGGAGGGAGGTGGCGATGTGGGGACAGGGTATGAGGAGGGGGCAGAAGGAGGCAACTCAGGGGCAGGGGACAACTTGGTGGGGGAGGATGCACGAAGTAGTTGGAAGGGAGGGGGGGCAGGGCAAGAGTTTGGGTGGGGGGGGGCCCCTGCGCCCCCACTGGGGAGGCAGTGCAGGGTGGGGGGGGGGTTTGCCCCCCCCCCCCCCCCCAGGGGAGAAGGTTTTTTTTTTTTTGGAGGATAGGAGTGTAGGGGACAACAGGGTGCGTGGGGTTTTTTTACAGGATACAATATTTCTATTTTAGGATTTATTTATATATATATTTAATAGTTATATTTATATATATCTAATTACAGTCGGCTATATATATATTACCGACCCTCCCCCATTTCAATTTTTTTTTTTGTTTATACATTATTCTATATTTAATATTTTATATATATATATATATATATATATATATATATATATATAACATATTGATACATATGTATAGTAACATATGCAATAATACATTGATTTACTAAGTAATGTATTATATATATACAAGTATATATAATATATTATATTTATGTGCAAAGTATAGATATATATAACCATATAAATATAACATTATATATTATAACTTTCCATATATGTTTTAATATCTTGCAATAAATGAATTATTAAATAAAATATAAAATATGAAGAATATTCAAATTTAGTTTAGGAATTAATTTTAAGAAGATTTACAAGAAAACAAGGCACAAAAGAAACTACTTGAAGGTTTAAAGTAATAAATCAAATTACATATTTTGAGAAGAAACCATTAAATTAAATTTCATTTTAAAAATAAATTTCAACAATCCAAAGGTTTAACATTATTTATCTTAGAACTCTTCAATAGGCAATTCAGATATTTAACAAGATTTTTCAATTTAATAAACAAGGAAAATCTCTCAACATTCATAATTATTTATTTCACAAGGAAAATGGGAACTTTAACAAAAACTTTTCATTTTTTATGAAAGAATTTCAATCATTTCCATTCAAGGTTAATCAAGAAGAAATTCTAAATACTATATTTTCTTTTCAAACAAGGTTGAGCATCAATTTCTTAACCACAACAAGATCATTGCAAGTTACAAAGTAATAAGTTTTACAAGGAGCTTGAGCTCTCAACTTTCAACCATGATTCAAGAGTGGTAAATAAAATAACATAAGGGTTCCAACAATCAAGTACATACAAAAAGACTTCAAGAAAGACTTGCAAAAGAAATCACAACAATATTTTAAATCAAGATTACATGAGAATTTAACTCAAGAGCTAATATTTTCCAAACAAGAAGAGAGTCATAAAAGATCATGCCACCAAAATACTCCAGCACACCTCAAGGACAAGGCTCCAATCTTCGGATGCTTTTCACGTATTCAACTTCAAGAGAACAAGGCTTGTTTAACCTCCCAACCTTCAGGCATCATTACATGCCTTTCCAAGGGTTGGAAGACATGCTAGCCTCCCCCAAGCCCATGGGAGAGAGAGCTAGCTTCCACAACTTTGAGCACAAGATCTTTAGGGAGACAAACACCACAATACACTCACAAACAAGACCAAACCATGCACGAAGGAAAAACACAACATTGAGCAATAAAAGAAAAGAGGAGAAACCATATTCATCCTCTAAATTTGGGGAAGAGTAGATGAGATACCCGAAAGTGACATAAGGTGTGATCTAACAAAAGAATGCACACATCAAACTTCCTTCTCCACCTTATTTCTCCGAAGTCAACAAGATCCTCCTTATTACTCCATCCATTCACCAAAATCCTTCTTGGGAGGATTTTCAAACCCCTTGGGTTTCCTCTCCAAGAATGGGAAAGGGGTTCAAACCAAATGAACCCCTTACCCACCTCAAACCATATAAGGGGAGTAAAGAAACCGACATGGCTTGCCCATCAAGCCATGAGGTTTGAGAGGGAAAATCCCTCTCTCTTCCCCCAAATAACTCAAACATCCATCAAACCATATGATGGATGGAGTAAAAAGCAATACAACAAATATACTCAAGCAACAAACCATACAAGCAACTAAACAAATAAATCAACTATGAGCAAGCTAAGATTTAGTAAAGGAACATACCACATAAATGAGCTCAAGAGGTTACCTCTAATAGCTCTCCAAAACAAGATTTTGCAACTTTCTTCCTCAAGCAATCCTCAAGCTCCAAATTTCTCAAGCACCAAGCCAAAGCTCCAAAAAGAAGAACCAACCAAAAAAAAAAGTCCCTCACTATTCCCATGGATGGGAATTTGAAGAGGAGAAAGCAAGCATCCTCACAAATGAGGGGGTGACATGTGTCACCCCTCTCCCTCAACAAGGTCAAAGATGCCAAAACAAAAGAGAGAAAGGGTAAAATTATCTTTTTGCCCTCTTCTCCCAAATTCCCTAAAATGTTAGCAAGACAAAATAAGAGCAACTTTTAATAAACACTCAAATCCACATCCCTTACATGGATGTGACCAAACAAGTGGTAAAAAGGGAGGGAAAACTCCCTCAAGCCTTGAAAATAAGCCCCCCTACCCATTAGGTAGGGTCCAAGGGCTCATTTTTGTGTTGGGGGAACTCCCAAGCTACAAAGGGGTCCCCAAAAATGCCCAAAATACCCTAATTTCGGGTTTTGCATTTTTGGCACAAGGGTAGAGGGTGTGGGGACCACCCAAGGGTCTCACATGTGACCCTAAACCCTTGTGATTAAGTGACACATTAAACATAATCAACAATTTAAAAGAAAGAGGAGTTATTAACTCCCAAAACAAGTTTACATCATAACCAACTACCCTAACCAAAATTAATAATTCAAAGCACAATACATTACATACATTGGGGTCACTCATAGTGCCCAAAATAATAATCACCTATACTAAGGCTTCACACAAAGAACATGGCTAGGACTCAGCCCGTGGGCTGCTTGTGCAAGATTGTGTAGCTAGTCTGAATCCCACGTTCTCCTATGACCTGTCACCTGCACACTCATTGCACACATTAACCGCATCTGTCCAATACAAGAGTAAACTAGCTGCTCACTAAGCGAATAGATTCAACCATGTAAATTAATGATATCACCATCATCAATGTGGAATGCACAATCTCACACAATTCGTCGTATGTTAGGTATTACAATACATATCATGTCATATCACCATGTCATCATGTATCCTTATCAGCAAAACAAATACGTTACAAAATCAAGGTATGTGACTAACTAATTATCCAACATGTATCAATTTGACCTAAATCACATAGAAAAGTGTTAGTGTCCACAATATCAAATAAAAGGTGTCAACCTACTAATCTAGTTAAATTAGCGCTACGCGCTCCAAATCACCATACGTGTTCATAAAGGCAAACCAACATATCCAAAATCCATAACTGTGGTTTAAGAATTCAGCAGATCATAGAGGTTAGAAAAAGTGGGCACGGGAATGTAACTCATATGACACATACTTACACATATGACAGATTGTGTAAGGGAATTTTTCATAACTAATATGACACCTAGGATCCATGCTCCAGCTAAGTGAGATGACTCACCAGGTAAGGTGCCAATACACCTAATAAATAAATAAAAGGTGAAGATAATACCACTCACACCAACAAAAATCACCTACATATAAAAGCTCAAAAATTCTTCCTTTTATTTCTAGTTGGTGATAGGATTCTCACTGCTTAATCACTGCATAAGTATGCACCAAAAAAAAATCCTATCCATTTTTCTCTTATTCTTCTATGTATAGTAGTTTTGTTATTATCACATCACAAACAGATATACACGTGCTGATTTTCACACAATTCACATATTCTTCATCACTTGGACATGTAACACTTTTCTAGCTAAATGAGGCTTGTTTCCTTCTTAACATCATTTAAGGGATTTTATAATCTCTTATTATAACTCATATTACATGCCCTGGTTCATTAGAATATAAATGTTTTTATTTTCCTTTTTGAATCTTAAGAATGAACATATGTTTGGTCCATTTTGAAGAAGTGCATGCCTAATTTTACACATACATGACCTCTTTAGATTCAATATTTGTATTTTGATCTTCCTCGTGAAGTAGAGATTACCTCTTCTAGAGTGAAAGTAGGACGAAACCAAAAGACTATACACTATACAATGGTGTGCACCCTGATTAAGAGAAAATAATCATTGAAAATTTTCAAGTGCCTTCGATTCTGGATATGACCATGCTAAAAAGTTCAGATACGTCTTTAACCACTAGTCATATGATTGTTTCTCTTTTCCATCCAATTTTCTATCTGACCACATTTATTCAAGATTATCCTTTGTGCCTATGTCAAGTTTTTCAACATCTCTCGAGGCTGCATCAAACATATAAGTCCCAGGAAAATCAATCTTCTCAAGATATTTGTATTATTCAGTTTCATACTCCTTGAAAACCACATAGCTCAAAAATTTATCAACAGACAATCTTTATCAACAAAATGACATTAAAGTAATTTTAAACTGTTTATTTCATTATAGGATGAAGGCTATTCTCATAATGAAATTGCAAATGCCACTAAACTATCACAAGGATGAGATCCTATGTGATTCAAAGGGATTTTAACACAAGATTGCAACAAAAACATCAAAACCATTTGAAAGACATTCTGAAATAAAAGCAGACACAATTTTGCCAGAGATCAACACAGATTAATGAGATCTATCAGATTTATTAGCAGGGGAAAGTTTCTTGAACAGTCTTAGAGCTTGTCAATGTCTGTACACTTGCAACCATCTTGACGCGATCAAATCTAAAACACAAGAGATTAACATGTTTCTCGGATGGTCTATCAGGAAGATGGGCTTTCTCAAATTTTCTCGTAAGAATTCAACCGCCGACCTTTTTCAAGAGCATCCTCATTGCATTTATATAATTCACTCGCTCACTCATCCCAAATTTCCCCCCCAAAAAGAAGTATATTCGAGGAATCCTTTGCATGTTACAAATTTGTCTTAGAAACTGACGTTTAACAAATTTACACCCGAAGCTGCGAAGTGGACAAATCATGAACTGATCACTTTTCTTAGACCCTCAACCATGACTAGGATGTCATGCCCCAACGTTTTTACAGTTCTTCTAATCATTCTTTTATTCTGTCGTGTGAGAAATCCCAATTTCAATAATGTTTAGGTGGCTCTGTATAGCTGGGTCTGACAAGCAATCGTCTTCATCCTTGAGAATATACTTTGAGAAATGAGTTCCCTCACATGGATGCCTACATTCGTGCCTATCAGAAATGAGTGTTTGTGCATGGATTATCCCACATTACCTGCGCTGCGAGTCAAAGTCAGCCAAGTGCAAAGAGTAACCAACAGAAGCTTCCACATGTTCATTTAGCACAATTTCAAAGATGAAGTTTAGATGTAGGACCTGAAATGAGTGCAAGATCCCCATGTTTTGTGGGCCCAAGAAAATTGTCTTTTGGCCTTTGAAAAAGTCTCAATATAAAAGGAGCTAGCGGAAGCCTCCACGTCTCTTTAGCACACTTTTGATATGGTGTCAAAAAGTGAAGACCCTAAATAAGTGCGGGCTCACCATGTGTCTCAGCTAGGAAAATTTGTTGAAAACGTTTAAGGACCAGCGGAAGGCGCCATGTGCCTAGGGTCTGAGAAAGTTCCTTTGGCCATTGAAAAGTATAAGTATGGGAAGATCCAGTAGA
Source organism: Taxus chinensis (assembly GCA_019776745.2). NCBI lineage: Eukaryota > Viridiplantae > Streptophyta > Pinopsida > Cupressales > Taxaceae > Taxus > Taxus chinensis. Next base: position 32,616 of record JAHRHJ020000259.1, on the reverse strand, counting down.
AACCTCCACTTTTCCCTTTGGTGCTTCTTCAAAAGTAAAGTACAATGGTAGTTTCCCTTGTGTAAATCCTGCAGTCGTTGCAGTCCATGAGGCCACATTTCATTTAGGAATTTTGGTGAACAATTCTCAATGCAAATGCATGCTTCGACGTTTTTCATGCCTATCTACCAGAGCACTTCCAACTATACCATTTGACAAAATTCTTCTATTCTTGTGCCTTGCTGTAAGTCCCTACCTTGTTCTAGTGCTCACATTTTTGCACAGGGTGGGAGTGCGTGGAAACTCTAAACTGACTAGGTTTGAGACCTTTTTGCTACATCCATGAAACAATGTGATTGTTCCGTGATAAAATGCAAGTCTTATGTCGAATATTGTTGCTATTACTTTCCAATTAATGCAAAATTTATAATTTGACATGGGTTTCAATATGGTTTACGCTTTTGGTAATAATTAAAGTGGTTGTATTAATAGACAAGGAAAATGACAATTCTAAAATTTTCTGAGGGCGCCCATACTTTTGTCCAAGAGGACACGAAACTTCACAATATTTTTATTTATTTTACTCTAATCTTATTTTTATGGTTGTACTAAATGATCAAAATTTGAGAAAATAAAAGATGTATATAAATCTAAATAAAATTTCTTGATGTGAAAACATTGAATGGATTCAACAAGTTTTATAACTATCTTAACTATGATGGGAAATAAGGATACCGTGATCGAAAAATGTTTTGGGAAAAGGTATCTTGAAAATAAAAGGAGGATTGTAATGATGTAAAGGTTTAGTGTGGAGTCCAGAATGATAATAAATCTATTTTAAATTTTTTTTTATTTGCAAAGTTGTTTATGTGTATTTTTGAGGTATTTCAACCTCTTGCAGTTGGATCCACATCACCTTGCCTTTAAACATTAAACAATTTGTGAATGTCTTGTTAGGTAATAATTAGGAGTTCCACATCATCATGTTTATTTAATTTAAATGCATTGCTCATCTCTGTCCAAGAATCAATTGAATTATTTGGTAATGCTTTATACCAATCCCTTGAATCCTACTTCTAGAGTATGGATAAACAAGAGATATACACATCCTCATGTTCAATCTCAAAGTCTTCCATCATATTGATAAAAAGATGATAAATCTTGATCACCAGTTATAACATTGTTTCCTTTTAACTTTGGCAGTCTATTCCTTACTTCTTAAGGAACTGCATGTTGGATAACCAACCATCCCTACAAAACTTATAGGTCCAAAGGTATTTAAAACAAATGGAGGTCTCGGTGGGGGCAAGGCCATGTTGTTTTGGGAGGTGACCCTGTAGACAAATTGTTGAGGGGTAGAGGGTATTTGAAACACGGGGGTATAAATTTCAAAATGGGTATCCCCTAAATGCCTTCTCTCTTGGAAATTCCTATCAAATTCATAAATGATAGGTGTAGAATGAGAAGAAAAAATTTCAAAATCAAATGAATTCCCCTCTCCAGTTAGAGAATTCAATTCCAAAAAGAGGCTACCTAATTAAGAAGCACTTGAATTGCAGTCTTTAATAATAGGCCAATCACTTTCATCAATGGAGATCCCTTTTCTTGTCTATTGATCTCCAACAGTTCTCTAGGCTTTTCTTCCTTTTGACTTTGCTTTTCCTAGCTCTGGAAATAGTGTCCTAGTAGGATCCCTAGCAAAGAAATACCTTCTTCCTACCATATTTGTAGAGATTAGTAACAAATTTCAATTGATCAGGTTAAGACATTGGTACTCATCAAGAATCATATCAATAGGGAGTCGCCAGTAAGGATTTCCACCTTAGTTGTGCAAATGCACTAAAATAAGATATGTCAAATGTTTGTCAACACTAGAAACTGGAATTGGAAAGAACTGACTTTTCTTAACCCTGATTTATCAATGAAAGCAGCCGTAACCCTGAATACTTCTTACATGCCTAAAATCAAGAGGATGTTTGAAAAATGTATTAGTTATTTGAGCATACAAGAAGTGTTTTACCAGGGCATCTGAAATATGAACTACAATTAGTATGTAATTTATAAATAACAAATATTTTAGACGCATACATCCCTGGTCCCTGGTAATGGCACCACTTAGGTGTATGTTGATGGAGCCAAATGGCCGTAGTAAATCATCAAATAGTCTCAGTTCTCAAATCATTTCCCAGTAATTTAAAACAGTCCCCAAAAACGGTGCCACTTAGGTGTTGTTGATAAGATATAGGGAATATGGCTTAGCCAGGTACCACTTTTAAGCCAATTTTGGAGGGTTATGGGACAAGTAAAGCTTGTCCCAAAACTCTTAAATTCACCCACCAACTATACGTATGGGGTGAGGGGTCCTATTTAGACCTCATTATGCTATTTAGATTGTAATAGTTGAAATTATTACACTTTTCTTACATGAGATTTTAATTGTGTTCTTAAGAGGTATGGAGTGAGGATTAGTGTGTGTATAGGCCTTGTCATATCCTCACCCAAAACTTTATTATATTTGGGTTTTATGTTTTAATGGTGATGTCAAGTTCAAGAGAAGTGATGTGGTATCCTACATGGATCCACCTCACCCCTTCTTCTCGTTTTTATATTTATACATGTTTATTTGATGTTTTAGGGGTTACTCATTTTCATTAGCACACTTGTTCTTTTGGAAATTTTCTTGGATTTATTACTTGGATATTTTGGGAGATTAATTTTTGGAGACTTGCATATGGTTTTGGAATATCTGAAGCTTTTTGAATATTTTGGAAACTTATGATGGCAAGGTAGGGACTGTGCCTTTATGTTTCAATAACTTGTTTAGTTTGTGTTTGCAAATAAAATGGCTATATGTTTGTGATTTGTGTTGGGTTGGATAGATTTTGGCCTTAATAAATGGTGTGGGAGATGTAAAATGGTACCATGTTGGGATGGAAAGGGAATTGTGAAGCATTGTGGAGGGATTATGAGTAGGGAGTTCCACCTATAGGAGAGAAAAGGGTTAAAAATTTATTACTTTGTAAATTTTTATTCTAGGGAAAAGGGATATGTTGCAGAGTTTTATGTGCACTTGGAGGTAATTTTGGGTGGAACCCCTACTTAATTTGGGAGTTAAAAGGAGGTGGTTCCCATTATTCCATTCTCCATTGGCTTTGATTATAAGCTTATGTGTTGAAATTTATATTTTTTGTTATTGCATTTTTGGTGTTGAATGTTTTACTTGCATTGTTACATGTGTGTTGTAATGTGGTAGAAAATGTTAAATTTTCCATTGGTTGCAAACATTGTTTATTTTACTATGGTTAGGGATCGGGGGTCAATGAGGAGAATGGTTTCCTCTCCTCATTAGAATAAAGGTTGTGATGTGATGTTTTTTCCTATACCCCTTGCATTTTTTTGATTATTTAATGAAAAGCAAAGGCCATGGAGTTGAAGATTGGAGGAGTTATACTACGTTGGAACCAAAAAATCACCCTTGTAATGTTACCCCCTTCGTTGAAAAGTGAAAATTGCAATCTTGTATTTTCAGGGAAGCATTTTGGTAAACTTGTTCTTCCAAATTGTTGGAAAGAGGAAACTCTACTATAAGAAAATGAACTAAGATTCATGGATAAAAGAGTGTATTGTTATCTAGTTGTAATTTGTAATATTGTAATGATGTGAGTTTATTGTAAGAAAAAAAAAGAGACACTTTCTCATTTTTATTGCAAGATTTAGTATATTGAAATGTTGACTATATTATTTATATTGGAAGGTTTAAATGTGTATCCATTTTACAGAATACTAATATTGTTGTATGTAAAGTATACAACATTCCTTGCTTACTTGTATTCTTGGCAAAATCTTAAAATTAAAAAGGAAAAAAATTAGATTGTCAAGGACATTATTTAAGTATGTTATTCCTTGGGATTCTCTCCAAACCCTAAATTATGAAAAAATAACTATTTGACTTGGTTTTATAATAAAATTTTACAAAGTGTTAAGAAACTTTATTAAGTCGACCTAATTATCACTTAGTTGAAGAGTTATAAATTTATATCTAACCGTATATACGTTCATATCTTATTTATAATAAGGTGTATTGATAAAAGGATGTTTGTAATATAACAAAGAAATGCAAAAAGAACCCTATAATATAAACATAGATATAATTAAATAATATATAATATTGGGAGATCATATTGTGATCAGCGGCCTACGGAGTGAATGAAGAAAAGTTTTTATAAAAAAATAGTAAAAATGATTTTATTAGGCCTCAAATTTGAATGGCAATACATGTTTGGGAATTGAATAAATTAAATCATAGTTGGGTGGGGATGAGCCCCACTCCCAATACACTATAAACTCTCCATCGACTTGCATAATATACAAGGTGACCTACCATTTAACACTGCACAGTATTACAAATTTAGGGTTGAACTCCTATTATTTGGTATACACACACACACACACACAATCACACTTAAACCCTACATCCTTAAGTATATCTTAGTTTGAACCACAAATAAATTAAGGGTAATGAAAAACTATAAATACCTAAATTGGAGAACTTAACAAATCAAATATATAGAATATTTATTGAAACCCTAGGCGGGGTATGCAAATGTGTTGAAAATTAATATAAACAAAAATATTGTTTAGAATAATATACACACAAATTATGTGTATCCACCCAATCAAAAATCCAAACCAAAAATTCTCCATAGCTTCCTTAAGCTCCTTGTGGTCTCCCTAAAATTTTAATAAGTAAGAATCAAGGAAAGGGATTGAGGGGGAAAATCTCGATAAAAAATAAACATAAGGATTTTTAGGGAATTATAAATCAAATGGATCAGATAGACTTGATACAATGGTGGAGGATGAAACCCTACAAGTTTAAGTGATGTGATTTTGAGGTATGGGAATTAAATTAAATGTTATGAAGTTATATGTGAATGGGGCCAGTTAAGGACATTAGAGAGTTAGAATTTAATTTTGGCCCTTATTGTTATAGGAAAAATGGGATTATATATAAATGACATTAAATTTAGGGAATAATTAAATTCGATATTAGGAATGGATAACTTAGATAGTGATCCAAGAACATTGATACTTAATTAATGAAAATTCTATAAATAATATAGCTAAACTAGGTATGGACATTCAGTTAATATGGGAAAAAAATTAAGGTTAACTTAAATGAAAATAATTCCATCATTAATTTAAGAGAATCCTATCAAGTAAAATAATGAGATTGACTTAGAAAATAATTAACAAAAAAACATTATTGCAGTCTTGTTATGGCGAAATCACAGCACCCCTGATTGTTCGCAAGTGAATGGTTGAGGCAGTGAGTGTGATTTGTCAAACATGAAGTTATCTTAAAGTGTGGGACTTTACAATCGGGAAAACCCTCCAGAGAAGGGCACCTTCCTATACTATCCTAGTCCCAACTACTTCGAATTGCACAGAGTTGTAGATATAGCCCTAATCTAATTTTTCCAAGGAGACAAATAGAGAAAATGCTTGGAAATTAAAACCTACTCTAAGGGAAGGTAATGCACTAAGAATGAGTGTTAGACATCCTGCACAATAAACACAACACAATTAGAATCTTGTAATGTATCCACAATAGTGCATGATAATTTACATGTGATGAAAGTCCAAGAGTTATTCAACAAAAACCAAAAGGGTGTTTAGAACATCCATGAATCTGTTTATATTAATCCAAAAATTGGTATAATACATCACACTAAATCTCAAAGGAACATATTTTACAATACAAAGTCTAGTTGGGAGATTTGGAAATTCCATAAAATATCTTAAAGATAAGAAGAATAAGGGAGGGACATATACAAGGTGTTAAAATTATTAAAATATGCCCCTCCTTACAATATATAGGAAGAATGAGAGAAAGGTGTTGGTTCTCAAATTAGTCTCGCCCCGTTTGTCATTGAATTTCCTCAGTTTGTGGCCTCTGTCATGTTTTCTATCTCCCCATGTTGGTGCTTGAAGACTCTATCCTCCATTTGGTTGCCATGATCAGTCCCTTCCTTAGTCGAGGATCACTTAAAGGTTTAGAATTTTTTTTCATTTCTCTGTCCATCTGAAGGAGTCTATAAATTGGGCATAAAACTTAGGTTTTTCCTTTCTTTCCATTTTCCACAGTCACGTTTTGTTGTCCCTGTCATTTTTGTCCCAAATACCTATGGAAACGTGATTGGATGTAGCTCAGAGGATCATATTTGAACCTTATAACATTTCCAAATTCTCTGTCCTTGAAGAAAAATTCATCTCTGGGCTCAAATGGTGGTTTTCCTGCATTTTTACGGTTTGACAGGTGTGTTTTTCCCATCAAATTTACATCTCTACATCAGTGGAAATGTGGCCCTTTTTGGTTGGATGCGGCTCGGCAGGGCACTCTAAAAACTCTATGGCTCACTTCAACCCAAAACTTGTCCACGTGGAGGAATGACACTCATTTGAAAATTCACCTTTTGGTTTGGCCTTGGAGTTGCGTCGGGGGACATGTGGAGGATTCCACTTGCTTTTCCCAGACTTAGACAAATTTTTCATGCAACCGTACAATTTTTGGTGGGCCATGGACACATGGTGGGCAGGCACTCATTTGAGGATCTACCTCAGGGTCCCACCTTAACAATTGCGATAGGGAGACATGTGGAGGCTTCCACCAGCTCCGCTTTGTACTTAAACTTTTCAAAGTAATTTTCTGAAGCCTGGGACATGTGGTGAGCCTGCGCTCATTCAGGGTCTCCACTCTTGGGCACCATCTTGAAGTTGTGCCATAAAGACACGTGGAGGTTTCCGCTGGGCCTTCCCTTCCCTTAGAATTTTCAAGAAACTTCCTAAAGGGCCTGGGACATGTGGAGGGACTGCGCATGTTTGGGGACTGGCCCCTGAGTTTTATTTTGAAGAAGTGCCAGGAGGACACTTGGAGGCTTCCACTCACTCTACCTTTTTGCTTGGAATTTTCAATGGCCAAAGGAAACTGTCTCAGACCCTAGACACATGGCGCCTTCCGTTGAACCTTCAAATTTTTAACAAACTCTGCCAGACTGAGACACGTGTTGAGCCCGTGCTTGTTTGGGGTCTCTACTTTTGGGGACCATCTCAAAATGCACCATTGAGACACGTGGAGGCTTCCGCTGGCTCCTTTTTTCACCGAGAATTTTCAAAGGCCAAAAGGCATTTTTCTTGGGCCCAGGGTACGTGGAAGGCTCGCGCTTGTTTGAGACTTGCCTCTGTGCTTCTCCTTTGTAGTTGTGCCAAGGAAACACATGGATGGCTATGATATAAAGTGGAAAAGGGGCAGGATCAATGGTTGTTGTGCATTTCACCTATTTTTTTGCCATTTTTACTCCAAGACTCTTGGAGACATGAATACGCACTATTTTTCATCATTCTTTGATGAAATTATTTGTTGTCTCTATCAGTAAGGTGTCATTGAATGGATTCAAAACTTAAATTGTGAGTCCAAGGATCGTTAAGGTCAATATTTTGAAGTGGGAATTACTCAGGCACTCAAAAAAATGGGAATTACCAGAGGAAATGGATGCGGGGCAAAAATTGCAAAGGAAAAAGAGGGGAAAAGATGAAATGATGAAACTGCAGGTGCAAAAGGTGAAAAAGGTGTTGCCTCGAGAGCAAAAAGGGATGACCTGTCAAGTCCAGCTATGCAGAGGCTCTCGAAAAATGATTAAAAAGGGGATTTCTTGCATGACAGAATCAGAATGATTAAAAGGACTCCTAAAAAGTTGTGGCATGGCATCCTAGTCATTAGTCGAGGGCCCAAGAAACATGATCAGTTCACAATTGGTCCACCTGGTAGATTTCAGATCTGAATTTGTTAAACGTCGTTGTCTGAAACAAATTGGTAACAAGAAAAGGTCCCTCGAATATTCTTCTCTTTTGGGGGGAAAATTGAGTGAGAAAAATGTATAAATGCAATGAGAATACTCTTGCAAATGGTCAGAGTTTGAATTCTTGAGAAAAAATTTGAGAAAGTTGTCTTCCTGAGAGACCAAAGCTGAGATAACCTGTTATTTTCTTCTATGTTAGATTTTCTATCATGTCAAGTTGGTTGCAGATGTATAGCCATTGACGAGCACTGAGATTTCTCTGGAAGCTTTCCCCTACTGATGAATCTAAGCAATTTTGGAATTAATTTGTGTCTAATCTCTAGGAGCAATTTGTGTCTGCTTTGTTTCAGAATGTCTATAAATAATTTTTTTCATTCCTATTGCAATCTTACATGGGAAGTTTTTGTGTAGTCACACATGATCTCATCCCTATGATAGTCTAATGGTATTTTCAATTTCATTTCAAGAAGATCCTTCATCTTGGATGAGATAAACAAATTTAAAATCAATTCACTGTCATTTGTTGATAAAGATTGTCTGTAAGTCTTCGGGTGTACCTTAGGCATGATTAATTAGAAACTTTAGTGTTTAATTGAGTCTTTCAATTCGAGCCTTCGTGTTGGAGTCTCAAATATTATGTGAAAACATGCTGATTTGGGCCTCCATTAAAGCACACCTTCTGGTTGAAGGAACGTCTTAACTGTTCTGAAGCTTTCTATTGTTGAAGTTGTTCATTGTTGTGAAGTCCCTTCGAAGATCTAGTATAATCAACTTTATCCTGCTTCATCTCCCACCAAAATCATTTAAAAACCATTGATCCACCCTGAACTACCCCTGTTTTCCCTGTGTATCAACAAAGGAACAAAATCTACTTGCAAAAATATGCAGAACAATCAGGATTTCTTAATGTCTTTAGTAACCTTAGCCTTGTGTTGAAAATATCTCCATCGTTTAGAAGTGACAACTCTTAAGAGTTAAATCATGGAGCATTGACCATATTTTCCCAAGGTTCTCTTCATAGAATTTGTGCAAAAGAAGGATATCTCCATCTCCTTCATCAAACAGAGGTTACACTAAGGGTCCTCTCACCCTGGTCAAAGAGGCATGGCCTAAAGTAGTGAGGACAGGTCAAATCCTCTTAAAGGTGTTATCCATCTCTCCACAAATCTGAGTAACAAAGGGTCAGTTAGATCTCATCCCCGGCTACAAAATGACACACACTATGATCTATCTGCCTCTAAGCTCCCTGTCAAATCTGTGTTTTGCTCGGCTTGAAAAGGAGAACAAATTTGGATACCAACACTCATGTGTTGCACGTTGAATTTTTCTGGGATATTTGCCTGATTTGTTGACTTGTTGCCAATTCGTATCCATTTGGCCCATCAAAAACACTCGTGGCTGGGGACTCTTTGAAGTATTTGAACAAAGGTGTATGTGTACAGACCCTGGTAATGCTTTTTACAGATTTTAAAGTGCAAATACATTGCTGAAACATCATTATTTTCTCAGATCTGTAAGAATTGTTCAAAGTTGTGAGTTCTGAGTGTAATATTTCCAGCTTATATAGTTATTGCACTAAGATTTGTATCATCATTGATAAATTTGGGTAAAAGAAGAGCAGATCTTGTAAGCTTTGCATGAATCTGGTATTGATAGACATTTGATAGGTCTTTCATAGTGCATTTGCACAAACTAAGGTGAAAATCCTTAGTGGCGACTCCGTGTTGTTTAAATTCTTTATAAATACCAGTGTCTTAACATATATCAAGTAAGATTTGTCACTAATATCTACAAAGCTGGAAGGAAGAAGATATTTCTTTGCCAAGGACCCTAGTAGAAGGTTGTTTCAAGAGCTGGGAAAGTCTAATTCAGAAGGTAGAAGAATTTGGAAGGTTGTTGGAGATCAAGCATCAAGAAAAGAGATCTCCATTGGTGAAACTGATCAGCCTGTGATTGAAGATTGCAGTACTTCCTCAAGTGCTTCTGAATCAGGTAGCCTCTTTGTTGAATTAAATTCTCCATCTGGAGAGGGTCCATCATCTGTATTTGAAACATTTTCTTCTCGATTTGCCCCTGTATTTTCAAAATCTAATAGAGTTTTCCAAGAGACAAAGCCTTTAGAGGGTAGTCATTCTGAAAATTGTATCCCTGTACCACACAGACCCCTCACTCCTCATCATTTTGTTTCTCCTGTAAGATCACCTCCTCAGAATAATATGGCTCAGCCTCCACCCAGACCTCCATTTGTCGTTAATACTTTTGGTCCCATCAGTTTTAGAGGTATGGCTGGCTATCCAAATGTTGTGCCACAGGATGTAAGAAACAAATTGCCTAAGTTTCAAGGAAATAATGCAATAACTGGTGATCAACACTTGAAACTCTTTGTCAATATGATGGAGGATTTCAAAATAGATTTTGAAGATGTATACATTAAATTATTTATTCATACTCTAGAAGAGGATGCAAGGGACTGGTATAAATCTCTGCCAGATAATTCCATTGACTCCTGGAAAGAGATGAAGAATGCCTTTAGAATGCAGTACGGTGATAAAATAGACCCTAGGTTTCTTTTATCAGAGTTTGAAAATATAAAAAATAATCCTAATGAATCAGTGCATGATTTCAACACTAGATTTAACAAAACATTGAGAAGACTGCCTGTTAATTTGAGGCCATGTGATGAATCATGTCTGATAAAGTATTCAGATGCATTTGATAAGAAAGTTGCTTACTATTTGAGGGATAAGAACCCTGGGACTTTGAGGTAGGCCTTTACCATGGCTCTGCAAATTGAGAACAACATCAAAGCAGTTGGAAAACCTCCTAAGAGGGAGGGTGTTAAACTGATCAACCCTAAGAAGCCTCAATCAAGTAAGGTTGTGGATCTTGAGGAAGTTGTAAGGACTTTGGCCAGGGTTGTCAAAGAAATCTCTTACAAGCTGGCCAGGGCAGAAAAAGGAATTGGACAAGGTTCTCAGGGTCAGCATAGGCAACAAGGACAAGACAAACTTGCAATCATCCTAGAAATGATTAGAGGTCTGATGACAGAGGTAAAGGACCCATGGGAGCTAGACAACCCCAAGCTAGGGAGAATAGAGTAGTGCCTGATCCTCTAAATGCCAGAGTTGTTGTTGAAGAGACAAATCAAATGGATTGGTGTGACAAATGCTTCTTACCCCACCTGCCATGTGAAGTAGATCAAAAGTTGAAGAAGCTGATGATGATGACAACACTGATGATGATGCATGCATGGTGGACTTCTCTACAAGCTCACAGTAAGGAGAAACTTCAACTGAGGTAATAAGTGCAAGAACTACTACAAGTTTTTGGGACTGCATTCACTGGGTACCTCTTCTTCCTCCCTCTCATGCTTTAGAAATAGATATGGTACAAGCATTTGAACTTCCTAATAATGATTTTGAGTACCTAAGAGCTCTAATGATTAAGAAGTACGATGGAGGAATCCCATCAGAAGAGGATAGATAGCTATTAATGAATGTTGTTGTTGCCCAAGAAAATGAGTATAACACAAGAAGTAAATTTTTCAAAGGGGCAGGGCCTCAAGCCAAAACAAAGACCCCAGTTCTCACCAATGTCCCAAAAGAGACTCCAAAGAAAGATGCACTTGGCAAAGGCCCTGTTGTCTCAAGTAGAACTGGTGTGCCCACCCATGCCCAAAATGTTAAAAACCTTGTGCCATCTGATGAGTTTTTTAACCTTTCTCTAAATGCTACTTTTCCCAAGTACATTCCCTTTGACATTACCCAAGTCTTGAGTCAGATCAAGATTAGAAAAGGTCACCCAAGGCAGAAATATTCAAATAATGTTAAGTTATCCATTCCTCCTACAAAAAATGGATAACCATTCCAGACTTGAGGAAAAACCCCAGCAGTACTGGAAGAGACTAGGTGAACCACATGAGTTTACTTGGGGACATCTTTAGTTGAGTCTCAATTAAATGTTGATCCATTTTTTGCAACACTGATTATTAACCCCGACAAACTGCTGACACAATGCTGTATGCATTTGAATGCATCATGTAATGTTATGCCTCTGGAAGTTATGAATGAATTAAACATTAAAGTGACAAAAGCTTATGAAAAATGTACTGCAATGGATTCTAGAGAGGTGCCAGTTGTAGGATGTGTAAAAGGTTTTGTGGTACAACTTGCAGCTTATCCAGAAAACAAACCTACATTATATCACCGAACATGTGCACAAATAACTTGGAGGAATTGAAAAATTCTAAACTACTATGTATAAGGTGTGAGAAATTATTCCTTCTAGTAAGCAGTGCTTGAGATAGATTCCATTGATTGGATTATGCAGTTCCTCAATATCCAACTTAAGACAAGTCTGGAAAGGTATTGCTATTCTTGCACTTCCGTGATCATGTATGGGACCACTCCATACTGGCATCAAATTTGGAATGCCTTGCCTGGTTTTTTGTCTATCCACATCCCATTTTAGCACCAAATATCCTTCATGGAAGGTTCTGGGCTCTTAGCTTTCTTATCAAAGGTCTTCTATTGATCAATTCCTGATCCTTCTACATGGTTTGGGATTACGTGCTCTCTTGTTCTCTTCCAAGCTCTATCGAGTTAAGCATCCCTCAGCTTCTATGGGCTTAAATTCTGATACAGCTCCAACTGCTTCATGAGTAGCTACCAAAGCTGACAAATTCGAGTGATATGGCCATCCTTGCTTCTCTTCCTGTAGACTAGCTTGTATGGAGAGCTTACCTGTTGACCTTTTTAGTGTGAGTTATCCTATCGGCCCATAAGGCTGATTTGAGCTTGGTATGACAGGTCCTTTGGTTTCTCATCTAGAGTCCTTCTTATGATTCTCAACAAGTTCTTATTCATGTAGACTTAGCCTTGGCCTATTACCTTGGGGGTAATAATTAGATGAAGTGTTGAGGGTAGATACTCTGTTCCTAACAACCCATTCAATGATCTATATGATCCAATGAAATTCCAGATGAATTATCTGATAATGATAGTGGTAGGTATGCACAAAACCTTGTTACTATCCCCTCATATAAGTCCAAGATGCTAGGACTCATTTGCCTCTTTGAGCGCTACTGCTTCAGTCCACTTGGTGAAGTAGTATGTGGCTGTCAAAATCCATTTGTGCCCTTGGCTTGAATTGGGATTAATGGACTCCAATGAAGTCCAAACCCCATTGTATGAATGGCTGGTCAATTGAGATTGGATGCAATGGAAGGGCAGCAAGTCTCTCTTTTCCTATGAAGAATGCACAATTCTTACACCTCTTGATCCGTGCAAAGCAATCACTGAAAATCTTGGGCCAATAATAACCACCCTTCATAATTTTTAGAACTATCACTCTCGGTGCAAAATTACCACCAGCTGGTCCACCATGGAATTCTTCCAACACCCTATGATTATGATTTGTGCTAATGCATCTCAGCAGCACTCCATTCACATCTTTCTTGAACAAAACTCCATCAACAATGGCATATGGGACAACCTGTAATCTGAAGTGTGTTCTTTGGGTCTTGTTCATCTCCGGAGGGCATAGGCCTGTGCTTAGGAAGTGTATTATACCTTGGGTCCAACAAGGAGTGGGGAAAACATTATTTTCTTCTTGAGTGCCACTTGGCTCATGGCTGTCTTGAACTGTCAAAACAGCCTCTTCTTCATTACATACTTCTTTTTGCTTCCCCAAAATCAGCTGCTCACACAATCCTTTTCCTCTTACCAGCTTGGTGATCTTGATCTCAATGTCATACTCCATGACACGAGTGATCCAACCTGCCCTTTTCTCATTCAAATCCTTGTTGAGGAGGAAGTCTTTAACCCCAGCATGAGAGACCAACAACTGGACTTTGTTGTTTGAGACTAAATGCTTGAATTTCTTCTAGCTTCTGATTACTGCAAGTACATGCTTCTTAATAAAATAATACCTCACCTCATAGTCATCTAGGCTCTGGCTGAATAAATCAATTGGCTTCTCATCATTGTCCTTGTTCTGCTGTACCAAAATGGTAGAAATAGATTTATTACCTCCAAATGCATAGAGGATGAAATCCTTGGAGAAGTCTGGGTTGATGAGGGTTGGTGCTTGAGAGATGGCTTCTTTGATTGCTTTAAAACTCTCCTTGCCTTCTGCTGTCCACCTGAAAGCCATGCTTTTCTTTAACATTTTGGTGATAGGTTTGACAAGGGCTGGCAAAATCTGGGACAAACCTCCAAAACAAATTTTATCCCCCCCAAGAAACTCTGAAGGGCTTTCTTGTGGCTTGGCAATGGTAGTGCTCTTCTGGCTTCAACCCTCTCTGGATCAATTGGTAATCCTTCTTTGGAGACAATATGGCCAAGGAGATTTCCTTCATGTGCAAGAAAGATACACTTCTTAGGATTCAAAGACACTCCAAATCTCCTGCACCTCATGAAGACTTGTCTCAAATGAGAGAGGTGCTCTGCTGCATTTTTGGAAAAAAAAGTGATATCAAGGTATATCAGCACCATGTTTTTAATCAAACCTTTGAACACCATGTCCATTGCTCTTTGGAAGGTAGCACCAGCATTGGACAGCCCAAATGGCATTTTCTTGTATGTATAAGTTCCCCATTTGGTTGTGAAGGCTGTCTTGAACTGGTCTTCTTCCTTCACCATAATCTGATTGTAGCCTGAGTAGCCATCAAGTAGTGAAAATCTCTCAGAGCCAGCCACAACTTGTAAGATTTGCTCCATGGAAGGGAGTGGGTAATGGTCCTTGAGAGATGCTCTATTTAAGTCTCTGAAGTCAACACATAATATGATCTCTCCACTCTTCCTTCTGACTGGAACCAAGTTGGCAACCCAACTAGAATGCTTGATTGGGAATATGATCCTTGACTCAATCAGCTTGTTCAATTTTTTCCTCATGAGAGGCTCCATATGTGGATTGACTAGTCTTTGTTTCTGCCTGACAGACTTAGTATTTGGATCCAATTCAATGGTATGCTGAGCTAAGTTGGGATTGAAACCTTTCAAGTCTTCATAACTCCAAGTAAACACATCAGGGAACTCTTGACACATAGCTTCATGAACTTATACCTTTCTTGTTCAGTTGTCATATTTCCAATTTGTAATGGTTTTTTTTCTTCCACCAAGATGGATACTGAATCCTCTCTCTTGACCTGAATGTTTACTTTCTCCTTCCTAAATTGATCATTGGGATTAAAAATGAACTCCAAAGTGATAAGTCCCTTGGGCAGCTTGTTAGTTCTCAACTGTACCACTTGGTCACCATACTGTTGTTCTAATTTTTCTTGATTCTTAGCTGAGAACTTAGCTTCTTCTTACAAGAAAATGGATGATTTGCTTGTCATTCTAAAACACTTGCCAACTTAACATTGTTATCCGACATTGAAGGCCTCACAATCACGTGGATGTTTAGCTGTACCTTGTCCTATTGAATTCTTTCCACAATATCAAAGGCTTCCCCAATTGCTGCAAGCCTGTCAGCAGCTTGGTTATCTTTCCTAGGAATAGATTTGATGCCAAAACCTTCAAAATCTTCCATGAGGTCCCATACCCTGATCTTGTAGCACTTGAATAGATCATTCTTGGCAGCATGTTGTCCCTTGACCTGATTTACAATCAATTCACTATCACCAAAGACTTGCAAGTTCTTTATTCCTCTCTTTATTTCCCAATGCATCTCTTGCACCAAGGCTTCATATTCAGCGGTGTTATTGGAGCATGAAAACTGAAATCTAAAAGCTGAATAGTACTTTACTCCTTAAGGTGAAACAAGCATGGATCCACCTCCTGCACCTTGTCTACTCCTTGATCCATCAAAAAAACAACTGCCATACCTCATTTTCATCCTTATGGTTTGGCTTGGTGATGCTAGGAATGGGCTGATCTTCTTCATGTATGCAATAGACTCCTAGCTCAGATTCTTCTACTTCTTGATAAGGATCAAAAGCATGCACCTTGTTTTCCCATTCATCAAGAGTTAGATCCGGGATGCTTCCAACCTTGGTGTCAGCTTCATCAGTGCTTGGGTGATCTTCTTGATCAAATGCTAAACAATTGGCATTGATATGACTTGGAGTGTAGGGCTCAATGTGGAAGTTTGCAATAGGTTCAGACCTGATTGTAGCTTTGGTTCCATAACTCATTCTGAATAGCATGTGTGACCAATCAGTAGACAAATATCCTCCAATCTTGGCTGTGAAGTCCCTTGACAAGCATAGGGAAAAGAGTGGTGGAAGGTCTATAACTGATACATCTTGTAAAACAACAACATTTGGACATGCATGCAAGGTAAGACTCAAGTTTCTAATCACTCCAACTGTTGTTACTACTGTCCCATCCAGCTACACTACCCCTTTGGATATGGTTTCATACTGGAGCCCTAGCTGATCAGCTATTTGTTTAGGCATCACTGAGCTACTTGCCCCAGAATCTATCATGCAACTGTGCACTAACTGATTTCCAATGATTAATGAAACATAGAAAGGAGGGGCCTTTAACATTTTACCTTGATGTCCTCCATGATTCCCCTCAGGTTAGGTAGCATTCGTGAGCACTTTCTCTTGCATCTGAACTTGCCGATTCGAAGTTGGCCAGTCCTTCATGGCAGCTTGTAGCAAATTTCTTTTGCCTGGGATAGATAGGGATTCCCACATTGATATATTTACATTTTTCTTCTTCATCTGATCAATGATACTGAATGGTTATGAAGGATCTCTTTGTTGTCCCTTGGTTGGCACATTCACTCCTTGCACGTGGGCAGCAACAACTGGTATTTGAGTTTGTCTAGGAGCTTTTCTTGGCTGCCCTTGTGCATTTGAAATTGGATTTTGTTTGCCAACCATTTGTGGAGCCATGGGAGGTTGTGGATTGGTTGGAGCTAATGGCTGATCTTCACCCGAATTCCTTATTTTTGACCTTGTGTTGGCTGCAACACCTTGATAGAATACTTGATTCATGCCACAGAAATCTTCTGCTTGCCAGTTTACCAACATGGTGTCATTTGGGGCTGATTGTTGTTGGAATGTTTCTTGTTGTTGGTTGTTTCCTTGACTGCCCTCACCCTCCACACCAGTAGTTGTCACCATTAATGCTTGATTCAAAGCACCATTGAAGCACATGGATTAGTTGTGAGGTTCATTGCATGGAAAACACCAATCATACTCCTGAGCAACATTTTTTTGTGTTGGCACCAATGCCTTAGAGGCAGATATGGCATTAGGATTATAGGGCTGAAATGGTCTATTGGAAGGAGGCCTTGTTTGATTTATATTTGCAGCTGGATTAGGAGGTCTTTGTGGTTGGTATGGGTTCCTGTTAGGCTGAGCTTGGGGCTGATAAGAAGGTCTAAAACCTTGGGCTTGTTGCCTCTTGAGAGTAACCAACTCATTGCCTAAATTTTGCAATTTCTTCATGACTTCTTGAAGCTCATTTGGGGCACTTGGAGATGAAGTAGAAGCTTCATTTGAACTCTGATTTCTAGGAGTGGGAGAAGGAGCCAAATTAGGTGCTTGATTAGTGTTTGGGCTCTCTAAACTCGGAAACAATAGCATGGGAGGTCTAGGGGCTAGTTTGCCAACTTGAATCAAACAATTTTCAGCCCTAATGGAAATGCTATAAGCCATAGGGATAGTTATGCCTCCCATGGACTGAATCAACATAGAAATATCAGAATTTAGAGCTTTGAGGTAGTAGAGAAAAGCACCTTCTACTACTGGCCTGACTACCACTGGAATTCTCTCCCAAGTCTTTTGAAATCTAAAATTGAAATTAGTCAGCTGCTCATTGGAAGCTCTCTTGATGGTTGTCAGCTGCTTCAAAAGAGACAAGTTGTCTCCCTTCTCTCCAAATTACTCATGAAGTGCTATACATAGCTAGTTCCAATTTGTGATAGAACCAGCTCCAAGGCTCCTAAACCATTGCAATGCCTTCCCTTTGAATGAAGATGCCAGCAATTTGATAGCCACTTGCATCTCATTGATTTCATGAATTGCACAAAGGTTGGCAATGTCTTTAACATCATCACCTGGAGTAGTCTGATTCTCTCCAATGAAGTATGGAATGTTTTTCAAGGCTGCAATTAGAATTGGTTGTTGTGCATTGAGGGAAAGTGGGCTGCTACCTATGAAATTGACATACAGATTCGGTGGTTGCACCATTCTAATTGGTCTTAAAATCCTTGTTGACTGAATGAAAGGCCTACCAGGTGGAGGAGTTGAGAGAGTTCTATTTGGTGGAGATGGAGACCTTTGAATCCTTCTTCCTCTTTTCCTTCTTCTTGGAGATAACTACAGGTATTCAAACAACACCTCTTCTTCTCCAACTCTTGACCTTGTGGTGATTCTTCTCATGAGTTTTCAGACCTGCACTACTGAAACCAGTTGATTCTCCCCCTTGGATTCACCAAATGTGCAATTTATAGCTCTTTTGAAGCAAGCAAATTGCAGCAGATGCACATAAAATTTGCTGCAGTAAAAATGAGACCTCTAAGGTCCCACCGGGCGTGCCAAAACTCTTGTAGCAAATCAGCAGCACCCCTGGATGCAAATCAGGTTTCTAAGTTGATGTTTTAGGCATCCAGTGTGATTGCACAACATTGAAACCTCTCTCTAAGTGTGGGACTTGCAAGAATGAGAGAGGAATCTCCAGATTAGAGGTTGGTTCCTCAAACTCCTCTGATTAGATCTATTATTTGTACAACTGCAGAGGTTTAGATCCTAATTTTATCCTAGATTGCAAGGAGACAGGGATAAGAAATGCAAAAATTGAAACTAAACTAATGATGGTGATGCACCAAAGGAGTGGTGAACATTTTTTCTCATGCAAATAGACATAAATCAGAAATTGCAGCATAAAACATCATGCACAGGTTGATAAGCTATAATCAAAGGTTTGAAATGAAATAAACAACACATGCAAAGGACTGAAAGCATTCACAGAGCCTGCATTGTTATTTTCAACATCAAAATCCTTGCATTCCAACACCAAAGAGGCAAAAAAGGCCTGTTACAATCCCTGGAAGGTCTGATACTTCTAAGAAATCACTTGTTGAAGATGAAAACAAAATCTTGCTGTGTAAAAAATTGTTCAACCCACAAAAAATGAGCCAAATCTGGCTTTTACAGTGCATGAGTCGAGCCCAGGAGAGAGAAAACATGAAAACATGTGAAGCCATTCCTCATTGACCAAAATGCATTAAAAACAACATGGAGGTCCTTACAAACCCATGACCTGACATTTTTGACCATACTAGAGAAGAATGCGACCCATTTTGACATTAAAATTTGTTGTTGAAACGTCAGTTTTGTCCATGGGCGCATACCAGAAGCATTTTTTGATTTTCTCCCTCCAAACTGAACCAAAATTCAAAATTGACCATGGAATCATGTAGATAATTTCACCATCTTTCCATTGATATAAAGAACGCAAAAATCTAAGCTCTGGATCGAAAGATATGGCTATTTGAAAATTTAGGGCAAAAACAGGCCAAAATCGGATCGGCGGGAAAAAAATTCAAATTTTTACCTCATTTGCATTTTTGGCCAAAACTTGAAAAAAATTTCCAAATGTTTCCCCACGCTCTGCCACCTCCTAGGTGGCCACATGGCAGCATTCTTATTGGCTGCGGGCTTTAAGGGGAAAATTTCCCACAAAAACTCCGCCGAGCCATAACTTGAAAAATATGAGGAGTTAGGAGGAAAACTTTACCTTTCTGGAAAGCTGAGAGAGACCTCTATCTAATGGTGCCATTTCCAGAAAGTTTTGAGTGCCTGAAAATCAAAAAATGGAGACTGAGGCACAAGAGAGGTAAGAACACAAAGAGTTAGCCACAAAAATAAGCAGGGGCACATTTTGGATAACAAATACTTTTGGTTTTATAAATTTTAGAGGGATGGCCAGTTATCCAAATGTAGTTCCCCAAGATGTAAGAAATAAACTACCAAAGTTCCAAGGAAATAATGCTATAACTGGTGATCAACATCTAAAGCTCTTTATCAACATGATGTAAGACTTTGAGATTGAATTTGAAGATGTATATATCAAATTGTTTATCCATACTTTGGAGGAAGATGCATGGGACTAGTATAAAGCTTTGCTATAATAATTTCATTAATTCTCAAGGACCGAGATGAATAATGCATTTAGATTGCAGTATGGTGATAGAACGGATCCTAGGTTTCTTTTGTCAGAATTCAATAATATTAAAAAGAATCCTAACAAGTAAGTGCATGACTTTAACACTAGATTTAATAAGAAATTGAGGATATTTATTGTAAGTTTAAGGCCATGTGATGAATCTTGTCTTATAAAGTATTCTAATGCATTTGATAAGAAAGTTAGCTTACTACTTGAGGGACAAAAACCCTACCAATTTGAGGCAGGCCTTTACTATGGCTCTACAAATTAAGAACAACATTAAGGCCATTGGAAAACCTCCTAAGAGGGAGGGTGTTAAACTGATAAACCCAAAAAAACCTCAAGCAAGCAAGAGTGTGGATCTTGAGGAGGTTGTTAAAACTCTGGTAGGGGTTGTCAAAGAAATCTCATACAAATTAGCCCAAGAAGAGAAAGGAATTAGGCAGAGTTCACAAGGTCAGCATAAGCAACAAGGCCAAGAAAAATTTACCAATCATCCTAGAAATGAGCAGAGATCTGATGACAGAGGCAAGGGACCCATGGGATCTACAAATAGACATCCCCAAGCTAGGGAAAACAAAATGGTGCCTGATCCTTTGGCTGCTAGAGTTATTGTTGTTGAAGAAACAGATGTAATTGATTGGTGTGACAAATGTTTCATGCCCCATGCTCCATGTGAAGTAGATCAGCAAGTAGAAGAAGAAGCTGATGATGATAACACAGATGATGATGCATGCATGATGGAGTGCTCTACAAGCTCACAGCAAGGAGAAAACTTCAACTAAGGTAATAAGTGCTAGAACTGCTGCTGATTTTTGGGATTGCATTCACCGGGTACCTCTTCTTCCTCCCTCTCATACTTTAGAAATAGATACTGTACAATATTTTGAATTTCCCAATAATGAATTTGAATATTTAAGAGCTTTAATGATAAAGAAGTATGATGGAGGAATCCCATCTAAGGAAGATAGGTAGTTATTGATGAATGTTGTTGTTTCTCAAGAGAAGGATTATAATACTAGGAGTAGATTTGTCAAAGGAGCAGGGCCTGAAGCCAAACCTAAAACCCCATTGCTTTCAAATATTCCTAAATAGGTTCCTAAGAAAGATACACCTTACAAAGGCCTTACTGTCCCAAACAAGATTCATAATTCTCCTCATGCTCAAAATGTCAAAAACCTTGTGCTATCTAATGAATATGTCAATCTCCCTTCCAATGCTGTCCTTGTCCAAAGTTTGCTCCATATGACATTGCCCAAGTTTTGAGTCAAATCAAAGTTAGTGTTCCAATTGTTGAGCTGTTTAGGATTCCTGAGCACAAGAAGAGGGCATTGGATTATTTTGGATTGAAAGAAGAGAAGAGTACCTCGATAAGAAATGTAAACATTGTGGAGACTCCTCCAATCATTGAAGAGATAGAAACACCACCAACATCGGAAGATCTAGATGAACCACCTGAGGTTTATTTGGGAACATCCTTGGTAGATTCTCAGCTAAATGTGGATCCATTCTTCACCACTCTGATCATTAAGGATAGATTGCTACACAACTGTATGTTTGATTCAAGGGCATCATGCAATGTTATGCCTCTAGAAGTCATGAATGAACTGGATATCAAAGTAACAACCGCATATGGGAAGTGCACTGCCATGGATTCTAGAGAGGTTCCAGTGGTGGGATGTGTGAAAGGTTTGGTGGTACAACTTGCAGCTTATCAGGGTAGGAACTTGAAACTTGATGTTGTTATTGTTGATTTCCCAGCCAAGTGGGGTATGTTGTTGTCTAGAAAATGGGCTGCAAGTGTTGGTGGGAGTGTTCAAATGGATATGTCCTATGCCACCATCCCAATTGAGGGAAGCCTTGTCAAGTTTTATGGGGAAAAGAAGATGTTGCACCTCATTGAAGACCCCAATAATGCATCTTATGAAGTGTTGTACACAAGTGTTGATGCTGATAACTTTATTGGGTTTGCTGATGGGAAAGAGAACAAAATGGATCAATGTAAGAATCTTGAACAAGTAGGCTCTCCATGGACTTTGTTGTTTTATGGAGCTTGCTCCAAATTTGGAAATGGTGCTGGTGTAGTTCTGATTTCTCCAAGCTTGGAAGAGTTTGTTTTTTCTTTCAAACTTAACTTTGAGTGTACTAACAACATTGTTGAGTATGAAGCATTGTTTTTAGGTTTGAGAATTGCTTGGAAATACTATGTTAAAGACATCATTGTTAAGGGAGATTCAGAACTAATTGTTAAACAAATCAGAAAACTGTATGCTACAAAAAATCAAAGAATGAAATAGTACAAGCATGCAGTCTGGGACTTGATTGAGATGTTTGATTCATTTAACATTGTGCATCATGATAGGAAGTTCAATGTTATGGCAGACAAGCTTGCAGTGTTGGGATCTCGGTTTGATAGTTGGGAAATGTCCCCATATTGTGAATATGATGTTGAAGTGTTAACAAGGCCATCTGTCCCTGACAACATTAAACATTGGAAAATTTTTGATGATGATGCTCAGGTCAAAATATTTCTACAGAACAAAGGGGAGTTCACTGATCAGTGTATTGATTTGGAGCCAATGGTGTGTGCAACAGAGGGTAAAGAAACTTTGTTTGGCAAGGATATCATCCAACTGAAAACTAATACCATCCCTAGAGGACTGGTTGCTCTTGAATCAAACTTTGATAATGTTGATTGCATTATTAACAGGCATATAGTAGCCTCAAGGGATGTTGAAGAGCATGACCTGGGTACAAAGGAGAAACCAAGGAAGATCTGGTTGGGAAGCAATCTGAACAAGGAGGAAAAATAGTCCTATGTCCAGTTGTTGAAGAAGTATCAGGACTGCTTGGCTTGGTCTTATTCAGAGTTAAAAGCATACAAAGAGGATCTGTTTCAGTATGAAATTCTTTTGGAGTCTAATGCAAAACAATTCAGACAAAAGAAGAGGCCGATTAATCCACTCCTCTCTATGAAGATGCAAGATGAGTTAAAAAAGCTAAGAGATGGAGGGATCATTCAGCCAACAAGGTATTCTTCTTGGGTTGCAAACTTAGTGCCAGTTAGAAAAAAGAATGGTGATATCAGGTTGTGCGTGGATTTTAGAAATCTGAATAGAGCATCAATGAAGGATAATTATCCTTTACCAAACATGGATAACATGTTGCAATTAGTGACTGGTTCTGAGTTACTTTCTACTTTGGATGGTTTCTCTAGGTATAACCAGGTAGTTGTGAAGCAATCAGAGAGAATCAAAACTGCTTTCACTACTCAATGGGGTACCTATGTGTATGTGAGGATGTTGTTTGGCCTGATGAATGCTGGAGCTAATTTTCAGAGAGCAATGGATGTAGCATTCTCAGGATATATAAATGACTTCATTGTTGTGTATCAGGATGATGTGACAGTTTTCTCCAGGAAGAGAAGTGATCACCTGCAACATTTAGAAAAGATGCTGATAAGATGCAGAGAGTATGGCATTTCACTCAATCCAAAGAAGTGCCATTTCGGAGTGCAAAAGGCCAAGTTGCTTGGTCACATTGTATCAAAGGATGGTGTCATGATTGATCCTGAGAGGGTAGAGGCCATCAGCAAGGTCCCAATTCCAAGAACCAAGAAGGGAATTCAGTCCTTCTTTGGGAAAATAAATTTTATCAGAAGATTCATATCAAACTTTGTTGAGTTGACCATTCCAATTACTTGCATGCTAAAAAAGGACCAAGTAATCAAATGGGAAGAAGCTGTCATTCAAGCTTTCAATGGGATCAAGGAAGCATTAAAGCATGCCCCTGTCTTAGCAGCTCTAGATTATAAGAAGCCTTTTCAAATATTTTCTTTTGCTTCGGAGAACACTATTGCATCTGTCTTGTTACAGAAGGATGATGAAGGGGATGAGAGGCCAATTGCCTTTTTCAGTAAGGCACTGCAAGGGGCTGAGTTGAAAGTACACCATTATGGAGAAGCAAGCATTTTCCTTGGTAAAAGCAACAAAGGTTTTCAGACCTTACATTTTGAGCTCTAAAGTTGTTGCTTATGTTCCCCACACCATGGTGAAAGATGTCTTATTAGAGATGGAGGTCTCAAGAAAAAGATGCAGATGGGTGAACAAGTTGCAGGAATATGACATGGATATCCAAACCACAAAATTGGTAAGAGGTTTGGGCTTAGCTAAACTTATGGCTGAGAGCAACCTACAAACTATTGAGGTGAATGAGGTAGAAGAAGGAAGGGTGGATGTCCTTGAAAAGTTGGTGAGTTCTGAATGGTACAAAGATATAATTTTTTATCTCAGACATCTATACTTGCCCTGAGTATTTGAGTAAAAATCAGAAAAGAGCTCTTAAGTTGGCTTCCCAGAAATATGTCATTACTGATTTTGGGTTAGCTTGGAAGAACCCTGAGGGAGTCCTCTTAAGGTGCATTACTGAAGATGAAGCCCCCAAGATAATTGTTGATCTCCATGGAGGAGTTTGTGGGGGGAATTTTTCTGGAAGAGTCACAACACACAAGATCTTGAGGGCTGGTTATTGGTGGCCAACTCTTTTCAAGGATACAACTTTGTTGGTTAGAAGATGTGAGAGTTGCCAGCATTTTTCTGGAAGACTGAAAGCTTCAGGCTCCCTTCCTTTGCAGCCTGTATCAATTGAAGCCCCATTCAAGAAATGGGGAATGGATTTCATTGGTGAGATTTCAGACCCTTCAAGTGTTGGCCATAAGTGGATTCTTGTAGCCATTGATTACTTCACTAAGTGGGTGGAGGAAATCCCCACCAAGAGAGAAACACACCAAATTGTCATGGACTTCATGTTGAACCATATCATCTGCAGGTTTGGAGTGCCAGTTAAAATTGTTGCTGACAATGCCATGAGCTTCAGAGCTAAACCTTTGGTGGCAATGTGTAAAGAATATGGGATCAATTTGACATATGCCTCCAACTACAACCCCCAAGGCAATGGACAAGCAGAGTCCAACAATAAAAATTTATTAAAAATCATCAGGAGAACCTTGGAGCTGAACAAAAGGAAATGGGGTGAGCAACTGAAGTTTGCTGTTTGGGCTGACAGAATTACTGTTAAAAGAGCCACTGGAAAAAGTCCATTTGAATTGGTCTATGGCACTCAAGCTCTGTTGCCCCTGCATATGCAATTATCCTCATATCAATTCATTCAACAAATAGAAGATAAAGAAGTTAGTCCATATCATGCTCGCATTAACCAGATTATTAAACTTGATGAAGAAAGGAGAGCATCTCACCAAAGGCATGTGAAGTTCAAAGAAAAATTGAAGAAGTTATTTGACAAGAAGGTCACTCCCAGAGCTTTCAACATTGGAGATCTTGTGCTATTATGGGATAGCAGACATGAAGACAAGGGAAAGCATGGTAAATTTGATGCACTATGGATGGGCCCTTACTCCATTGACATTCAGATTGGTGAACATACCTTCTTCTTGAAAGACTTGGATGGTGAATTGCTTGAATTTCCTATTAATGGTAGGCACTTGAAACATTTCCTGGATTGATTCCCCAGAATCAAGGTGAGCATCATTTGTATAGTGTATAGTTTGTTGGTTGCTTTCTATCTTTTATGTTTTTGCTCATTTGGTCCTCGGTGACCTAGTTTTGCTGGTTCCTCGGTTCATTTTTAGGAGATGGTTCTGGTTTTCTACTCTGCAAGTTGACTCCTTTTCCCAATGGATGTTTTTTTTTTGGCACTTGGTCTATTATTTGGTTCTTGTGGCACTCACAGGGAGTGCCCATCCCCAAGTTGGAGCCGATGTTGGTGCTCGAATTAGTCTCACCCCATTTTCCATTAAAATCCCTCAGTTTGCAGCCTCTGTCATGTTTTTTTTCTCCCCGTGTTGGTACCTGAGGACTCTGTCCTCCATTTGGTTGCCATGATTAGTTTCTCCTCAGTCGAAGGTCACTTAAAAACCCAAAATTTTTTGATTTGTTCCTCTGTCCATATGAAGGTGTCTGTCAATTGGGTGTAAAACTCGGGTTGTTCCTTCCCTTCCATTTTCCACAGTCATGTGTTGTTGTCCCTTGCCATTTTTTCCCAAGGTACTTGAAGAAATGTGAATGGATATAGCTTGGAGGGTCATGTGTGAACCTTACAACATTTCCAAATTCTCTGTCCTTGAAGAAAATTTCATCTTCGGGCTCAAACAATGGTTTCCCTGCATTATATGGCTTGACGGGTGTGTTTCTCCTGTCAAATTTAAATCTCTGCATCAGTGGAAACGTGGCCCTTTTTGGTTGGATGCGGCTCGGTGGGGCACTCTAAAACTTTGTGGATCATTTTAACCCAAAACTTGTCCACATGGAGGAATGATGCTCGTTTGAAGACTCACCTTTTTGTTTGGCCTTGGAGTTGTGCTGGGAGGACACGTGGAGGATTCCACTACTTTTCCCGGACTTAGAAAAAAAATTTCATGCAGCTGATATAGTTTTGGCGGGCCATGGGACATGGTGGGCTGACACTCATTTGAAGATCTGTCTCAGGGTCCCACCTTAACAAATGTGATAGAGGGACATAGGTGGAGGTTTCCCCCAGGCTCCACTGGGGACTTAAACTTTTAAAGAAATTTTCTAAGGCCTGGGACATGTGGTGAGCCCACGCTCATTCAAGGTCTCTACTTTTGGGGACCATCTTGAAGTTGCGCCATAAAGACACGTGGAGGTTTCCACTCACTCTCTTCCTTCCTTAGAATTTTCAAAAGAAACTTCTCAGACCTAAAGGGCCTAAGACACGTGGAGGGACCGCTCATGTTTGCAGACCGGCCCTTGAGTTTTATTTTGAAGAAGCGCCAGGAGGACACTTGGAGGCTTCCGCTCACTCTCCCTTTTTGCTTGGACTTTTCAACGACCGAAGAAGACTGTCTCAGACCTTAGACACATGGCACCTTCCACTGAACTCTCAAGCTTTTTAGCAGACTCTACCAGACTAAGACACGACTCTACGATAGAATGAGACACGTGTTGAAAAGGCGGGGAGGCGCACTTGTTTGGAATCTCTACTTTTGGGGAAAGATTAAAATCATCAAAATGAGATGCGGTTCCATTGAGATAGTGGTAATTTGAAAAGTCAAAAGGCAGGGAGGTGGACTCTAGGGGAAAATTTGGAAAATTTTCCTTTTTTCCAAAAATAGGTAAAATAGCAGAATTGAGTCATGGTTCCTTTGGGACCCACATTGGGACACGTGTCAAGCCCATTTTTCAAAGGCGGAGGGGCGGAGAAAATTGAGAAATTTTGCATTTTTTCCAAAAGGTGTAAAAAGTAAAAAGGAACCCCCAGGCCCATCTTAACTCGGATCTCCCATGTGGATGGTCCAAATTCAAAAGAGAGATCAATGGAAACTGTGCATCTGTATATCTGATTTTCTGCCATTTCTACTCCAAAGCTCCTGGGGATGCAAATTTTTATGGTTTTTTATCATTTCTTGGAGTCTCCTGCATGCCAAATGAAGAGGAACATTAATTTGATATCCTAGTTTGGTGGGGAAGGTCTGAAAACATCTTTCACCATTAAAGATGTAATCTGACTGTCAGATTCGACCTGATCTTTCTTTCCTTGGCACGCAAGAGACCTGTTGATATCTTGGTTTGGTGGGAAAAAATATGAAAACATCTTTTACCATTAAGATGTGATCTGACTATTGGCCTCGATCTGATTTTCTAGTTTTTCCTTCCTTGGCACGCAAAGAACCAGATTTGATAGATTGGAGGAGGAAGTAGTTGGCGCGCGAGATGAAGAACGACTTACCAGGTGAAGAATTGAATGCTGGAAATATTTGGAGAGATTTTCCCTCTGCACACCTGACAATTTTTTTACAAATCTGATTCTGGGAGTCACGATCAAGGTCGTAACATGCAATGGTGCTTTGAATGTTTCTGGTTTTGGGGGGAAAACTCTGTTGTAAATGAAATATTATAAATTGCATGAATTTTTCATGCAAATGGTTGGAGTGTTAGAGGTCGGGAGCTAATTCCTGAGAGAAAAAGTTTGACAGAGCCCATCTTTTCTGAGAGACTATCTGAGGAACCTGTTTATTTCTTTTGTGTTAAATTTGATCATGTCAAGGTGGTTGCGAGTGTACAACCATTGACAAGCTCTGAGATTGTTCTAGAAACTTTCCCCTGCTGATAAATTTAATCAAATTTGAGTAAATCTGTGTCAATTTTGAGCAAAGTTGTGTCTGCTTCATTTCTTGAATGTCTATAAACAGTTTCTATTGTTCCCATTGCAATCTTACATTGAAATCTCTGTGAATCACACAAGATATTAGCTTTGTGATAGTTTGGTGGCACTTGCAATTTGATTTATCAGAAGAGATTTCATTTGATAGTGAAATAAACAAGATTGAAATCACTTTACTCCTAGCATGATGATTAAGATTGTTTGTTAGCCTTTGAGGGTATCTTAGGCATGATAAAACAGAGGTTGATAGTGTTTAATTAAGTTTTTCAATTTGAGCCTTCATTTTGGATCCTTAAGTTTGTGTGAAAACGTGCTGATCTGGGCCTCCATTGAAGCACACCTTCTGGTTAAAGGAACATTCTAGCTGTTTTGAAGCATTCTGTTGGTCAAGCCTTCCATTTTTGTAAAAGCTCTCAAAGATCTGGCGAGTCAAAATCCACTCTGCCTCACCTCCCACCAAAATTCATTTAAAAACAACCAATCATACCCATACTACCCCTGTTTGTCCTGTGTGTGCACAAATGCATAATTTCTTGTTACCAAAACATGCAGAAGCAATCAGGTTTTCATTGTCTTTAGTAGCCTGAACCTAGCTAAGAAAATATCTCCATTATCTAGGGTGACAACTTGTGAGAGTTGGATTTTTTTGTATTGATCATGTTTTCTTCAAGGTCTTCTTAACAACTTTACAAAAAGGATATCTCCATCTCCTCCACAAACAACAGGCTACAAAAGGGTCCTCTCACCCTGGTTGAAAGGCACAACCATAAAGTAGTGAGGATAGATCAAATCCTCTTAAGGGTGCTACCCATTTCTCCACATCTGAGTGACAAAGAGCAAGCCGCATTTCTTCCCCAGCTACAAAATGACACACAACGTGCTCTGCTTGCCTCTAAGCTTCCTGTCAAAACTATGATGTTGCTCAGCTTTTGAGGGAGAATCAATTTGGGTAATCAACTATCATCCCAAAGTATCCATCATGGATAATGGGAGTTCATGAGAAGGAGGTAAGGTTAAGGGAAAATCTAAAAATCTCACTTTCGTTATGATTCTATCCAAGAATCGCTGTAATCTCCAGCTAGTATTGAGGCTTGGAAAAGGTGATACTAGATGATGATGGAAATTTGGTTCTAAACCTGTTGATTGCATTTTCTTGAAAGTTTCTAAATCCTTTTCAAAAAACACATTTTATGTTAAATCCTGCAGTTGTTGCAGTCCATGAGGCCACATTTCATTTGGGAATTTTGGTGAACAATTTTTAATGCAAATGCACGCTTCCACGTTTTGCATGCGTATCTATTAGAGCACTTCCAACTACAACATTTGACAAAATTCTTATATCCTTGTGTCTTGCTGTAAGTCCCTACCTTGTTCTAGTGCTCACATTTTTTTACAGGCTGGGAGTGCGAGGCAACTGTAAACTGACCAGGGTTGAGACCTTTTTGCTGCATCGGTGAAACAATGTGATTGTTCTGTGATAAAACCTAAGTCTTATGTCCACTATTGTTATTGCAACATTCCAATTAATGCAAAATTTATAATCTGACATGGGTTTCAATATGGTTTACGCTTCTGGTAATAATAGAAAGTGGTTGTATTAATAGAAAAGGAAAATGACAACTCTGAAATTTTCTCAGGGCGCCCATACTTTTGTCCAAGAGGACACGTAACTTCACAATATTTTATTTTATTTTATTTCACTCTAATCTTATTTTTATGGTGGTACTAAATGATCAAAATTTGAGAAAACGAAAGATATATATAAATATAAATAAAATTTCTTGATGTGAAAATGTTGAATGGATTCAACAAGTTTTAGAACTATCTTAACTATGATGGGAAATAAGGATACCGTGATCGAAAAATGTTTTGGGAAAAGGTATCTTGAATCTAAAATTGCCTCAAATCCTAGGATTTCTATCTTGAGAACATTTCAGATTCACTATTGTAGTAAGGTTAAAATTTAAACATTGAACAAACGTTTGAGAAACATAAGCTTAACATAAGAATGAGTGAATTAAAAACTTTTTATGTAATTTGAAATATGCCAAATAATTATGTAAGTTATGGAGATTGTTGTAAGTGATAAAAATCCAACTAAAATGGTTGAACTGTAGTTGGATGTGAAATGAATTTAAGAATTTGTAGGTGGAAACAGAAAAAAATAATCCTTGCACGATAATGTTCTTGGAATTTTTATCGTAACTAAGATGTAATCATGGTAATGATGTGTTGTGGGTTGGCCAATCCTTGAGTCCCTTTCTTTTGGTTGGGTTATTACTAGCATACGTTCAGTGGGGAAAGTGTTGCATTGATATGTATATGGTGTTGTCATGTGTCTATGTGACTTGATGACTTATGTAAGTGTCTAATGCGTAGTCACGTTTCTCTACTTGGAGCCCTTATGCTGTCGTGTAGTAAGCAATGTAAGTAAAAAAATAATTATCCTCGCATTTTAACTATTGTATTTGTGTGTGATAATTATGGGCATACAACATAGGTTTCCCCAAATTTTGTCACAATTGAGTACTTGTCCCTCATTCTCCTTATTTATTACCCTCCTCCCTTGGTTACTTCCCTCAACTATAATTTCTTTGAAACATACTCTTTGGCATTTCCATCACACATTTCACATGTGATTGCTAGTATATGTTTATGCATTTAATATAGAATCTTTATATTTTGTTGCATGTTCTATTAGCTTTACACCCAAATACTCTTAGGTGTGTAATTGTTGGTTTCTGATTTGACCATGCTTCTTGAGATGTCACTCCTTCAAGAGCTACTATGGGCACTCTGTTCAACAAATAGACTGTAGTTCTTGTAGCTTCTGCCCAAAATGTCTTTGCTAAACCTGAGTCATCAATCATACATCACACCATTTCCATGATAGTACAATTCCTTCTCCCAACTATACCATTCTGCTATGGTGTGTGAGTAGGAGACATTTGTCGACGATCCCCTTGAGCCTTCTGGTAAGTCTTGTTGAACTCATTGCTTGTGATTCCCCCCCTCATCTGAGCGGAGAGTTTTTGATCTTGTCTTGCGACCAACTTCATTCTCAACAGTCCTGCTTTGAACTTTGAAATGTGTCAAAGGCTTGAATCTTGTTTTCTTAGAAAATATTCCCCATCTTTCTTGAGTAGTCATAACACAAAGCATGAAGTAAAATTGGAACATCCGAATGACTTTGTTGCATGGGCCCAAAAGATCGGTGTGCATGCACCAACTCAAACTTCCCTTAGCTCTATATGTGTTCTCTGGAAGGGTACTCACTTCAGGTTTCTTTTTAGCTCGGAAATTGTGACACTTGGCATGTTGTGTGAGTGTAGGGCAATCTTTCACCCATGGTTTGCCCTTTTGGAAGTGTTGGAGAATAGCCAAATTGATGTAACCAGATCTGGCGATGCCATAGTTTCTGTAGATTTGTGTGTTTTGGCCACTAGAGCTTGATCATCCTTGTAGACAAAATCAGTTGGAACATGCGTCCACATTGGATGCTATTGCTAAATCTTGGAACCCTATGACTTATCTCGTAACAAGCACACTTTTTTCTCCATTATTACTCTGGTCGAAATCTAACTTCAAGTTGTGATCAAGTAGTGGACTAACCTGATAGAAAATTCTTGGTAACCCAGTACATAAATACTCTGTGATTTGCAGTTATGCTTTCCAAAGTAGTGAAATGTTTCTAATCAATCCATTGACACTGTAATGATGATTCCCTCACCTAATGACACTGGTTCTTGTTAGGTGAGTCACTGGTGTGTAGAACCACTCCGTGCATCCAGTCATGTGTCGAGTTGCACCCGAGTCAACATACCAGATATCTTGTGTGGACTTGGTTTCTTCTTCATCAATTGAGCATAATACATGTGGTGTCCTTCAATCTAAATCATCCTCATGTTCGGAAATGTAAAACCCTTGTTGTTGGGTTTTTTTTTGTCCAATTACCATTTTTTATGCCCTTGATTGTTGTTGTTCGACTTTCTCTTGATTTGATTACTGTTACCCTATTGGTTTTTGGGTTTTTGATTGCTTGTGAACCCTTTTTGTATGAATTGTAGACAAACAATATTTTGTCATGTCCCCCTCTATTGCAATGTTACAAGTCTGGTGTTGTCTCGGTGACTTTGGTCCTTTGTTGACTTTTATTTGTTGGACTTTCTTGTGATTGGGAGTGAAATTTCCCCCTTTCTTATGATTGGAAGATCAGTTTTTGCTCATCTTCATGATCTTTGTTTCTTATTGCCCTCTTCTATTATGGAGTAGCATTGACCAACTTCTCAAGGTGATTGTGTGTTTCACACTCATATTGATAGTTGTCAAAAATATTCTGTAGGAAGGAGAGTGCTCCGTAACACAATTGGTTACGAGTGATCTTCATCACTTATATCTTTCCCAATGCCAATAGAGATGCCCTCAAAGTATCAACTATACTAAAAAAAACT
>JAHRHJ020000258.1:0-88653 GCA_019776745.2 Taxus chinensis | reverse complement strand
GACAATATTTTACAATATATTCTTGTAATTTAATGGTGTTTGGGATAAAATATCTATATAATGTATTTTGTGGTAGTCTCTATTATATTTTCAGTCTTTTCACAGTTGTATTACCTGTTGGTATGTTTTGGACCCAAAACTTAGTTAATTATTTCTTATTCTGGAGACCTTACTTCCGCCCAGAGCCGTTGTCTCTTGTAAAAATTGGTAGAATGTTGCCATGTGTCGATCCTCATTTGTTAGATCATCGCAAAGTATCACCTTTTATTTAGTTTATATGTCTCTGTTTTGTCGATGTGTCTTATGTATTTTTGTAGACTTTTAACCTAAAATTTCCCTCAGAAAATGTTGATCCTATGTTGTAATTCCACCCTGACAAAATGCAATATATAATTATAAACATCGAGCCAACTAAAATGCTCCATGTGTCATTCACTATTGTCAGAGTTTTCTATATTATTTAATGCCTCTGTGAAGCCTTAGCCAATTAGAGAAGTCCATGTGTTATTTTCTTGTCAGGATTTTGTTAGTGTTTTTTAAGCATTACGAAGTGAGAACCAATGATAACACTCCACGTTCTTCACAAATCTAGAGTTTAGTAATTTGTCTTCTAAAAAATGTGAAACCCAAACCAATGAGATTTAGCCATTGATTTCATGGTGTCATTCTCTTGTTAGGTTGTCAGATACTTTAACAAACCACAGTCAAGGGACAACAAGTCCATCCTCTTTAATGGGAGAGGTTCCCTTATTGAAAGTAAGTAGAAAAAACTTATATACAAATGTACAACTTTCAAAGTGTGGATTCCTGATATTTTGAAATGTTTTATGCCCCAAAGATTATCAATACGAAAGAATAGAAGAACTAAGGAGATGAGAGAGGAAGAACATAACAATAATTTCAGGTAATATAGATAGCAGAGTATAACCTTATATGTATTGAGCAAAGGAGATGCATAATAGAATCATTCACGTTTCATAACAAATATAATTCCATAGACACAAAGTTCCAAAAATCATATAAACAAGAACACAAAGTTTCTTATCATGAAAAGATAGATGATTCCAAATTTCAGGCAAGGAAAGGAGGAATAGCAGATAGAAGATAAGAAGGGAAAATTCCTTTGTATTGATTACTTTCAAATCTATTACATTTACAAAGTACTAGGAATATCCAACCCCCATAACAATGGTGTGGAGAGCCCATCAAATAGCTTAAAAAATGGTTACATTCAGTTCAAACTTCTTTTAATCAAAAGATTCTTGGAAAAAGAAGTGTTAATGGTGGAAAAATGAATATGCTGTGCTCACAATGCAACCATTAAACCTGTTTTGTGCCTACCTTCAAAAATGAGCTATCCACGTGGAAGAGATTTGCTGAAGCGGGCCTGGGGGTATCCTTTTGTATTTTTTGATTTTATAGAGATTGTGCATTTTTTTGACATTTGGTCTGCCCATCCGCTTTTGATATGGGCTTGACACATGGCTTTACCTGAGTGGGGACAGGAGTCGCGGCTCACTTTTACAATTTTACTCTTTTCAAAAAAAGCTCAAAACATCAAAGTTCTCCACCGACCCGCC
Source organism: Taxus chinensis (assembly GCA_019776745.2). NCBI lineage: Eukaryota > Viridiplantae > Streptophyta > Pinopsida > Cupressales > Taxaceae > Taxus > Taxus chinensis. The sequence continues at coordinate 87,073 of JAHRHJ020000258.1, read as the reverse complement.
TCCCAACTTTGACTTTTCAATGCGGGTTCAAGGATCCCGCGGAGTCGTGGATCATTTTATAACTTTAACTCTCATTTTGGGAATAAAACCAAAATTCCCAAAATGCTCCGACGGCCTGCCTTCGTGCTTTGAATTTTCAATCCAGGTGCTCAAAGTCACAGGGCCATGACTTTATACTTTACTTTTTCGGAAACATAGCCAAAATCACAAAAAGGGCCCACCTTCCAAATTTTGAATTTTTAATGCATGCATCAACACGTGGCTTCACCTAGGCGCTGAGTAGGGTTGCACTTCACTTTATAACTTTACGCCCTTTGCCGCTTCATATTTTCAACTAGTCTAATCAGAATCCTTCGGGGCCATGGCCAATTTGACACTTTTGCCAATCAAAAATTTGATATAAAAAATAAAAAAAGTGACAAGTTTGCAAAAGAACCCCATCCTGCATCCAATTAGAGATGTCCACGTACTCTGGATGTTGGGAAAAAATTGACGAGGGAAGATACACCCGTAAAAGATAAAACGAAGGGGAAAAACTCCACCATTCATGCCTAGATTACAAATTGTTTTCACAGAAAGAGGAAACTAAACAATACAAGGCTCAACATGATCCACGACCATAGAAAATATTGACAACATGACATTCGAATGAAGGAACATAAAATTTTCAAATCCAGAAAGGAAAATGGAAAATTTTCAAACCAAAGCGGACTAGAGAATTTTAAATGAAAACACTTGAGATTAAAAAAATATCTGAGCACCTGCACAACACTAAAAATTACTTCAAAATGATTTTTTTCTATCTTTCCAAACTTCTTACTCTGTTTTAAATGTTTCTCAAAGGCACCAACTCAAAATTTTCAAAACTTGACTTGAAAAATGAGGGGAATTTTGAGGGTGACAACAGCTGGCTCTTTCTGGGGATGACTTGGCTTGGAACAAAGAAACAAGGAAAGATCAAGAACCGCAGAAAAAATATGGGAAAGAAGACCATTGCCTTATCCATTGGGCAAATAGAGTGAAAGGAAAAACCAATACAGAAGACAACACACACACAATGGGAAAAGAAACAAACCAAAAAGGAAAGACCAAAAACAAAACAAAAGGAACGACCAAAAACCAAAACACTGTACACAATATACAGAAGGACTGCCTAATCACCTAGGACTTGAACAACTTCAAATATTTCCCACTATAAGGAAGTGGGAGAGAAGATCCATCCATATAATCCAAGTAGAAAGAATTTTCTCTAGTAAAGTGTCTGATTTTGAAAGGACCAAGCCAAAGAGAATCAAACTTACCATGGCTTCCTCAAGGTTCATGTCTTTTGTCCCACAACAAAACAATGTCTCCCACTTGAAAATATCTGGGTCTAGCCTTCTTATCAAACAAATCTTTCACCTTCAGTTGATGAGCTGAGATTCTATCAAAAACTTGCATCCTGTCTTCATCCAGCTTCTGGAGATACATGATCCTCTTGTCTAAGGAACTGATAAAACTGGCATCTTCAATAGCCTTCATTAAGTGCAAGGCTGGTAATTCCACTGTTATTGGTAGCTGAGCTTCAACACCATACACCACTTGAAATGGAGACATCCCAATTGCTCTTTTGGGTGTAATTCTATCTTCCCAGAGAGCATCATAGAGCTTCTTGTGCCAATTCCTTTGAGATTCATTTACAAGCTTCCAAACGATGGTTACCAATTCTTATTTGTTGATTCTGCTTGTCCATTCCCTTGGGGATAATAATCTGAAGAATGAGCAAGGGAGATTCCATAGCCATAGAGCAGAAATCCATCATCTCAGAAGAAGAAAAATTAGAAGCATTATCAGTCACAATTTTGTTTGGCACCCCAAACCTTATCAAGATGTTCTCTTTGATGAAATTACACACCACCTCAGAAGTAGTGCTTTTGACTGGAATATCCTCTACCCACTTTGTGAAGTAATCTGTAGCAGTTAGCACGTGAGTATGCCCAGCACTGGAAGGTGGGTTAAGAGTTCCAATAAAATCCAATCCCCACTGTTGAAAAGGCTCATCAATTACTACTAGTTTGAGTGGTAAAGCAACCAACTTAGGTCTCCCAACAAAAGTTTGACAGGATTCACACTTACCTACCCATTTTGATGCATCTCTGAACAATTTAGGCCAATAGTACCTATCACAAAGGATTTTATGGGCAGTGATAGTAGAAGAGAAATTCCCTCCACAAGCTTGATCATGAAAATTCTGAAAACAACTTCTTCTATTTCTCTTTGTCCACGCACTTAAGGAATCTTCCATCAATGCCTCTCTTGAACAAAGCATTTTCCCACAATACATACTGTGCAGACCTTAGCTTAATAGCTCTCTTTTCCTTGGCACTCAAGTGGGATGGACATTATCCATAAGTAAGAAAATATGAAATATCAGCATACCAGTCGTATGTTTAACTGAGGAAGAGGACAATAGGAATATAAATTGCTTCTATGGACAATTCTTCATCAGCTCCTTCAGCAATAAGCTCACATAAGCCTTTACCCCATACTAGCTTAGTTAGCTTGATATCAAGGTCATATTCTTGAAAAATTTAGCTACCCAATTGCCCCTCTTAGTTCCAAACTCCTGTTGTGTAAGAATAGACTTGATGGTTGTATCAGGTACAAGCACAATAGAGTGAGAATTAAGAATATAAAAATGAAACTGCTTAACAGCTTTGACCACTGCAAAATCATGTTTCTCCATAGAAGTATACTTTAATTCATGAGATTTCAAGACATAGCTCATGAAGGAAATTAGAAGTTCATGATCCTCAGAATTTTTTTGAGTTAGCACATTAGCCAAGGTACTCTCTGTAGCATAGCAATAGATGATAAAATCCTTGCTGAAATCAGGACATGCTAAGATGGGAGTTTTAGCAATGGCTTTCTTGATACCTTCAAATGCTTCTTTACCTTCAGAATTCTAACCAAATTTTTGCTTTCCTTTCATCATGTGAGAAATACTCATAGTCAGTTCTGCAAAATCTGGAATGAATCTCCTCAAGAAATTTATCTTGCCAAAGAAAGAGTGAACACCCTTTTTGCTTGTGGGAAGAGGAATCTGCTGGATTGCTTGAACTCTTTCTGGATCTATCTTGATTCCTTCTTTGGAGACAATATGCCCCAGCAACTTACCTTCAGTAACACAAAAGACAGAACTTCTTAGGATTAAGAGAAACTCCATGTTCTCTACATTTTTGAAGGACTTGTTTGAAGACGTAGAAAATGATCTGTCCTTATTTCGGAAAAAAAAGTCAAATCATCAAGGTACACAACAATACACTTTCCCTTTAGACTACCAAAAGCTAAGTCCATTTCCCTCTGAAAAGTGGCACCAACATTGATAAGACCAAATGGCATTCTCTTATAGGAAAAGGTTCCCCAAGGAGTAGTAAAAGTAGTCTTGTGCTGATCTGGGTACTGACTTCCACCTGATTGTATCCAGAAAATCCATCTAGCATAGACAACATTCCAGATCCTGAGAAAGCTTGCAAAACTTGATCCATCATGGGGAGAGGATAGTTGTCTTTTAGAGAGGCCTGATTTAAATTCCTAAAATCTACACAGATGCGAATCTCACCATTCTTTTTCCTGACATGCACAATGTTGGTAATCCATGTTGAATGATGTATAGGGAAAATAATCTTTGCTTTCAGTAACTTCTGGATCTCTTGGAAAATGGTATCAAAAATCTTGGGATTGTATTTCCTTTGCTTCTGCTTGAAAGGTTTGATCCCAGGTCTCAGAGGGATATAGTGTTGCATCTCCTTTGGTTGAAAAGCCTTGAGATCATCATATGAATAGGAAAGAACATCAACATACTTTTTAATAGGTTTACTACTTTCTTCCTTTCTTCTTGAGTGCAACATTTTCCAATGTTCACCATCTTGGGTTGATCAGGACTTCCAATATTGATCTTTTCAGTTTCAACAGATTGTCGAGCCCCTTGAGAAGCCTTGAATCTGATATACCTATCATGCTTATCAAACAGATCTTCTAGACTCACTAGTCCTTTAGGAATCTTGTTACCTTTCAACTTAATACAACCATCCTTGATCCATTTCTTCCTTGATATCATCTTCATTAGAGGGCACATACTCTCTAGGAAGAGTTTCACTTCCTTCAAAATATAACTGATTGAAGTTATCTTTAAGCTCCAAGAAAGAGAGAAAGTGTTGATCATCATTGAAAACCTGCCAGTTGCTTGCATTATCTAGTACACTAGGCCTATGAATCATTTCAATGGTAAATTTCTCTTGAGAGAAATTTGGGTGAGGAATCAACAAAGATCCTGAGACAACTAGAGAATCAACTCTAGTATTCTTTTCTCTTTGCACAGCTTTGATGGAGAAAGCATCAAGGAACTCAATGGAATCCCAGACAAGGTTTCTATAATGGTTCATTCTCATATTCTTGACTTGAAAAGATCCCTTACCTGTTTCACAATCAACTCCGCATCACCACGAGCACAAATATTCTTCACTCCCATTTATTTTTCCATGTTCAATCTAAGGATGAGAGCCTCATGTTCAGCTGTATTATTTGTATTTTCAAAATAAATCTTAAATGAAAATGGATGAATATTCCCTTCCAGAGAGATCAACACCACACCAGCTCTAGAACCAGCTGAAGAACAACTTCCATCAAACTCCAGAGTCCAAATGCCATTGGGATCATGAATCACTCCCTTAGGAAGACTTTCCTCATCTTCTGACATGATCATATAGTTACCATGCCCTATATCTTCATAGAGTATTTGTGCTTTTGGATCATCAGTATTTTGCACAATATACTCAGTCTGTCTCTCTGGTAACAGCTTCTTTATTTTTCCATTGACCGGGATCAAAGCATGCGACCAATCCATCTAAATTTCACCTCCTACCTCCTTACAGAAATTCCTACTCAGCAACATACCATATGAGGGAGGAATATCAACAACCAAAATAGTGGCTTTAACCCTTTTCTCTGGAAAAGCAGCGAAGGTTACTTGTGCATCTTTAATCCTCCCAACCAAAGGTACTTCTCTACTCTCCATGGAATAGCAGGAACCAAAGGTACATGTTAGAGTCAGGCCCAAAGCATGAGCTACTTTTGTAGGCATTACATTGTCTGATGCTCCTGAGTCTATAACACAATTACTAAGTTTATGGCCAGCTATGAGGAGAGTCACATAGAATGGTTTAATTTTCTCATTAGGGGAAGTGACTACAGCCACAAGACTTGGTTGAGGTGAGGAAGAGGGAGTGGGTAAAATGCCTTTAGAAGTATTGGATGAAGCTTTGGATTTGGAATTGACAAAGTTTACCATTTTAGCAAAAGCTTTTGGATGAGTCTGGTAAAATTCTGCCTCTGAGATTTGGATTTTGGTCTTTTTGAGGTGATCAATGATATCAAAAGATCCAGATGTGGATGGGGAATCATTACTAGGAAATTTTGGCTTGTCAGTTTTGGAGTTGAAGGACAAGAAGTTTTGGAAATAGAAGTAGAAGGAGGAGGATTAGCATTACTCACCTTTTGTGTGGAGGCAGTGGGAATAGGAGCTCCTCTTCTTGCAACTACTGGAATAGTTATAGGATACTCTTTGGATTTCTTAGCAGGTTGCACCACTTTTTATTTTCTGTTCATTTTCTCCCGAGTCATAACAACATATGACTCACTATTCATATCTACCACTCTTTCATCATATTCATCTTCATCATCCATACCTTCAGTGGTGAGGAAATGAACTTGAGATCCACCAAGCTCCTCTAGTTCTTCATCAACCTCTTCTTCTGGTTCTTCATAGTATTCATTAAACTCCTCATCATTAGGTTCTTGAACTTCACAAGTTGCATTGACTGGAACCTTGATGGGTGGGTCTTCAATAACCAATATAGCTTGAGAAGGAGGTAACTGGTTCCTAGGCTGAAAATTCTTCCTTGGAATATCTTGGTAAGGAGCATGCTGAGCCAATTGCTTTTTGATGGCAATGAGATCATTTGCCAACTTCTGCACTAACTGATCTGAATTAGCTCTAGGGGAGGAAGAGGAAGATGCCTTAGATTTGGAAGAATCTCTTTTCAATTTTCCAGACATGATTAGATCATCTTCAACACTGATAGCCAATCTCTGATCAACATCCAGAGTTGCAAGGTTAGCTCTCCTTAGTGCATAACTCACTTCAGGTAACTGAGCATTGAGGAAGAAGCACTTTTGGATTTGATCTATAGGATGAGTGTTCTGTGGAATTTTATGAATCAACTTGTTGAATTTAGCCACAAACTCCCTCATGGGTTCATGTGGTTCCTTTTTGATATGAGAAATTTGAGCCAAGAGAGCATGCACATCTTCAGCAGGTTTGAAACGTTGCTCAAACTGAGTTTTCATGGTAGGTCCAATCAGTAATTGACCCAGTAGGAAGATGATAGAACCAATCAACAGGATTTTCCTGTAATGTCTCCATGAAGAGCCTGATAGAAACATCTTCATGTTCAATCCCAAGAACCCCACATGCAACAATGAAGGTTGCAATGTGTTCATCTGGGTGCACTTTCCCATCACCATGAAATTTAGGAAAAAATTTCCTTACCCCTAGGTAACTCATGCAATGGCTGAGGAAGAGCAAGAGGCCCAACCTATTTTCCCCAAGGAAAAGGTGCTACCATCTTGGGAAGATTGTCTGAAGGGGAACTGAAACACCAGCAAGTACCAAAGCATGAAGGTTAGGACTGATTTTTTCTTAGGGAATGCTATTCTTGGAATTTCTGTCTTTAATAGGAGGTGTGCTTGTAGAACAAGTTCCTCTATTCCTTCTTACTGGAAGAAGAGGAAAGTTCTGCTGCTCTAGAAGTTGAAAATGGGAGTCTTCTACCCCGAGAGATTTCTTCCCACGTGTATATCGTAGAGTCTCCAGATCAAAAATGATCTTGAAGTTGTTCTTTAGAAAGGGATACGTTTGAAACAAAATCCCCAGCGGAGTCACCAAAAACTGTTGGGTTTTAAAATGGTACTTTAACAAACCACAGTCAGGGGACAACAAGTCCCTCCTCTTTATGGGAGAGGTTCCCTTATTGAAAGCAAGCAACAAAACTTATATACAAATGTACAACTTTCAAAGTGAGGATTCCTGATACTTTGAAATGTTTTATGCCCAAAATATTATCAATACGAAATAATAGAAGAACTAAGGAGATGAGAGAGGAAGAACATAACAATAATTTTAGGAAATATAGATAGCAGAGTATAACCTTATATGTATTGAGCAAGGGAGATGCAGAATAGAATCATTCACTTTCATAACAGATATAATTCCATAGACACAAAGTTCCAAAAATCATATAAACAAGAACAAAAAGTTTCTTAAAATGAAAAGATAGATGATTCCACAATTTCAGACAAGGAAAGAAGGAATAACAGATAGAAATAAAGGGAAAAAATCTTCTGTATTGATTACTTTCAAATCTATTACATTTACAGAGTACCAGGATCCAACCTGACCATTACAATGACATCGAGAGCCCATCATATAGCTTTAAAAAATGGTTACATTCGGTTCAACTTCATTTAATCAAGGATTAAATACTAATTAGGAATTAAAAGAAGTGTTTAAGATGGCAAAGTAGAAAATTGAAGTTTAGATGCCAACTGCTCAAGAAACCAACGTTTTAAATTCTTCAACACCTGCTATTTGTAACTTCAGAATCGAATGAGTCATTCCACAACTTCAAAAATGGGTTGTCCACGTGGAAGAGATTTGCTAAAGCGGGCCTGGGGACGCCTTTTGCATTTTATGATTTTTATAGAGATTGTGCATTTTAGACATTTTGGTCCACCCATCTGCTTCTGATATAGGCCTGACACATGGCTTTACTTGAGGGTGGTAACGAGTTCATAGCTCACTTTTACAATTTTACCTCTTTTCAACAAAAATCTCAAAAATTCAAAGTTCTCTGCTGACTTGCACTTCCTACTTTGACTTTTCAATGCAGGCTCAAGACCCCAGCGGAGTCGTGGATCATTTTATAACTTTTAACTCTCTTTTTGGAAATAAAACCAAAATTCCCAAAATGCTCTGATGGCCCGCCTTTGTGCTTTGAATTTTCAATGCAGTCACGTGTCCTTTACGGGTTTTAGGCACTCCTTTATACTTTTACGTCTTTCTCCATAATGCCTCAAAACATGAAAAAGGGCCCACCTTTCTGCCTTTTGCCAAAAATCCAATTAGGATATTTTGGGGCCAAGGGGCCAATTTGACACTTTGCACTTTATAACCAAACATGGTAAGTTCACAAAAAGGACCCGCTGCTTCATATTTTCAAAAATCCAATCAGAATCCTTTAGGCTGTAAGGCCAATTTGACACTTTTGCTAAAAAGTTACCTTTGAAAGTGGATTTAAATGTAATCTAGGAACTTATAGTTTGTTTAATATATAATATAGGATATATATCTTTGTTCATTCTTTAGAAATATTTTGTTAACTATTTTCTTGACTAATCCTATCATGATTATTTGGGAAAAGATGCAAAGTCTTGTGTATTGCAAGCCATAAAGGAAACGATAGTTCTAGTATTGGGAAAAGTGGAATTGATCATGAAAAGTATATTTAAAATAATATCTGATTCATATTTAGATTCCTCTAGAAAAATTATGCAAGTAAAAAAAAGAATCATCTCAATCCAAGGTCGCATGCAAAAGTATATAGTTGTTTTAAGTTAGCTGCGAAACTCGCAGAGTTAGTTCCGGAACTCACAGAGTTAGTTCCGGAACTTATAGGTTTAGTTCCGAAACTCACAATATTTAGTTCCAGAACTTGTATCAATTGAATGAATCTTAGTTCCGGAACTTTTAATTCGTGGAAAAATCAAATTTAGTTCTGAAACTTGCATTAACGGAATGACAATTTTTGAGGGATTCTGGAAACTCAGCATATTCCAATGGGAAATATGACAGAGGTTTTTGTTCATAGAAATGCTTTTAACAAAAAATTGCATTCAGATTTGCTACAGGTTTTACCAATGAAGAGAGATCTAACTGTTAGTGAGTTGTAGTCCGAAGAAAAGTGTATTAGAGGAGCACTAAAAGTTTCATAAACAGAAAGAAAAATGTCCAATGGAAAATATGAAAGAGATTTTATTTTCATAGAAATGTGTTTAACAAAATTACCTCATTCAGATTTGCTACTGGTTTTACCAATGAAGAGAGATCTAACTTTTAGTGAGTTATAGTCCGAGGAAAAGTGTATCAGACAAGTACTAAAAGTTTCATAAATAGAAATAGAAAATTCAAATGAAAAATCTGAGTGAGATTTTTGTTTTATAGCAATGTTTTTAACAAAATACTTTTTCAGATTTGTTACAGGTTTTACCTATGAAGAGAGATCTAACTTTTAGTGAGTTGTAGTCCGAGGAAAAGTGTATCAGACAAGCACTAAAAGTTCCATAAACAGAAATAGAAAAGTCAAATGGAAAATATGAGAGAGGTTTTTTTTCATAGCAGTGTTTTTAACAAAAACCTCATTCATATTTTCTTCAGGTTTTTACTAATCAATAGAAATATAACTTTTTAGTGAACTGCAGTCTGAGGAAAAAAACGTATTTGACAGAGCGTCAAAAGTTCCACAATAAAAAAACAACAAAGTCAAATGGAAAATCTGAGAAAGACATTTGGTCAAAATCATATTTTGAGGAAAATCCTCTCTTCCAATAATGTAGAGGAATAAAATCATTATGATTCTTAATACCAAAAAGCAAGGAGAAGATTTGGGAGCAAATCTTCCTAAAATAAGCAACATAAGATTTGACTTCAATAATATCTCTCTCTCTCCATATTTTGTGGAGATGGAGATCTTAGTTGTTAGGATTAGAATAAATATATATATCAGATTGTTTCTCCCAAAATAAGGAGTTGGTTGGACACATAAATTATAAATGTAACCTTCCACACTTAGATATGTAATTCTTTTCCCCAAGTAATCAAGATCTGTTCTTTCTTTCCAATCTTTGCTTTTGAAGTTTTTTTGAAGTAGAGTTTTTCTGGAAGTTCTGAATTAAAGAGTATGAATTAAATCCTCTTCTAAGGAATGAGCTAGCCACTCATTCCAAGGAAGATGGATCAATATGTTAATGTTTATTTCTTTATTTCTACAGTTTTCCTTTTGTTGTAAATTTCTATTTTTTTTTATGTTATGTAATTTCTTTTGTGAACCTGCATGTGTCTTTTCCTCTTTTCCTTTATTTTCAATCCAGAAATTTCAATTTATGCAAGTGTGTTTTATTCCTACAAGTGTGATTTCAATTTATGCAAGTGTGTTTTTATTCCTGCAAGTGTGATTTCATTTATGCAAGTGTTGTTTCAATTTTTGCAAGTGTGCATTAAATTTCCACATGTGTGCTTTCAATTTATGCAAGTTTAGTTTGTGTTTACATGGAGTTGACTTTCCAAGATTTTCTTCTCTTAATGCATACAATCTTTGGACCACCAACCCGGATTAACATTATTAATGGCAAGGATTGACGATCCTCTTCAAGAACCCATCCTACCGCATCCAATTAGAGATGTCCATGTATCCGTGGATGTTGGGGAAAAAATAGACATGGAAGATACGCTCGTAAAAGATAAAATGAAGGGGAAAAAATCCACCATTCATGCCCATATTACAAATTGATTTTCACAGGAAGAAAAATGCAAATTATGACATAAGGCCCGACGTGATCCTCAGCCAAAGAGAAGGATTGACAACAACATTCAAATGAAGGAAACAATTTTTTAAGCATTTAGACAGGAAGACATAAAGTTTATCAAACCACACAGATGGGATAATTTTAAATGAAAGGGGCGAGATCAAAACCCAAGCACCAACAACTTCAAAGCATGAATTTCTCCATCTCTCCAGACTTCTTACTCTGTTCTAAACATTCCTCAAAGGCACCAACTCAAAAATTTTGAATCTTGACTTGGAAAATGAGGGGGATTTTGAGGGCGACAACAAGACCCAAATTTATTCAGTCTTTGGTTTATTTCATGGTTTTTCTTCCTCCTATTGTTTTATTTAGTGTTTCGCGGCTTGTATTATACTATGTTTGTTCTGTGGATGTTTTTTCTTCTTTATGTGGGATTTTATTTATTACGCGGGTATTGTCTTCCTTCTGCATATTTTTCTTTGTTGTGTGGTTATGTTTTTCGCCTTGCGGATTTGAAAATTCATCTTAGATTTATATATTGTTGTATTTAAATGTTAATTAACTACAATTTTAACTGATCTAGCTTGCTCAATTAACATAAAATCATTAATGTAAAAACATATCAATCTTCCGCAATAAGATATATTGTTAAGAATTATTGATTGTGTCGAGTTAAAAATTATATTTCAGTTAGTCAAATCTAGATTTTAATCTGGGAAAAGGTCACGTTTCAGGAGTAAAGGTTGCGATTTGTTTATAAAACTAATCTTAAAAGTTATTATAAGTTAAATTCGTGGTTGAATATTTACGTATGGATTGGGTGCAATGAATAGGGTATGAAATATATTCTAATTAGTTTTTTTTCTTTTGTAGAATCCCAAAAATTGATTCCTTCAAATGATTCTTAATCCATAGTTTCCCACTTTATATGAACCAACAAATTCTCTTCAAATAAATAACAACTATTAGACCTATAAGCTATATCTCAATATTTATCCTTTGGCCACTAAGACCTGATGAGAGTTAACCTTAGGGAAACCCACACAAGCCCTTGCATGTCTCCTTTCAAGAGAGGTAAAACCTCGTGTTCCACTGGACTTCGTTTAGGTTGTCCCCGCTTGCGTGCACTCCCGTTTCCTTGTAACACTTGCGAAGATCAAAATCCCTGGCACTACAGAAGTAAAAAATGTGTGAAAATCATGTGTAGATAAAAAGATACATGTAATTAGGTTTTAAAATATGTAAAACACTAAATTATAATTAATTAATCATTTAAATACTATAGAGATAAATAAATGAGAGGATTTAGGAATATACTATTCCTAGAAATGATGATAATACAATCATTAGATTATGATAGTGTGGATAGATGTTCTATGTTAGAAAAAAAGAGACAAACTTAGAGGAAACAATGCATAGTGATCCAAATCGTGCACTCTCAAAAAACTATCCACTACAGGGACATACACTCCATGTTCTAGATTTTTTTTTTCATAATTCACGCTTTCTTTTATAATAGGAGTGACATAGTTTTGCATTCTGAAAATCTCAGTCAATTTTCTAAAACTTTTATTTGATCACTAGGAAAAACCAATCTTTTTACTTCTAACACTAATTGGGTTGTCAATTTCGAAATTATGAGGAAAGTATTCTTTTGAGGTAGGTGTTATACCATGAAATAACTTAGGTATCTTGATATTTGACATACCATTTGATGATATTTTTTTGGATTTACTATGTAGATTTTTTAATCTTGACGTTTCGAGTACAATACATGTTGTATAATATTGAGAATAACACACGAATAAATGGAACATTTCTTTAACTAAAAAATACTAATAATAATGCAATATATCTTTGATATGAATCTCACAGTCATAATGAATGCTTGATATTTTTTTGATTTTCTAGAATACTTTGCTACATTTGTTTCACAATAGTTAAATAACTTTTAATTTTTACATAAAGATTCTAAATGTTTAGATAAATTAGTGTGTTTGTATATTTATAACCAAAACATAATTTAAATTTAGGCCCTTTTAACATGCAAAATGGTATAAATAGTAGTGAAGAAGTGATAAAGAAGATCATAGGGCGACTAAACATGCACGCTTAACAAACAAATGCCCTAATTTTCACTAGGTACTAAGTGTTGATAGAATATAAAACTTACGAAAGTAAGGACTACTCGTAAAAATCATTAAAGACTTAAAAAGGAGAGCATTCGTAAGAGAGAGAATGTGTAGAAAAGGGTTGACTTTTGTATATTGTTTGTCCACTTTTGACAGCAAATTCGCGGTCTTGCTAAAATAGGGACACGACAAATTTATAATTTGTTGGAGATATGATATATGAAAACATGAATTTAGTTTGGCATGATTATTAATAAGTGGGAATGAGAATCATGATTATTAATCGAATTTGAAGTTTGAAGTCAGTCCCATGATTTCGTTAGAAACCAAGAAAAACAAGGATGAAAGAATCTGCGGCGTGTTGAGAGAGAAAAAGGAAAAAGAAAGCGTGTTAACGTTCTTGTTATTGAAAGGAAAGTGCGAATGCCGCGTTTGTGAGGAGTGAAGAATTTGGTAGCGCATGCGCTTTAAAAAAATAGCGAGGAATCGAAGCATTCCCTTTTTCCTGCGGTGGACAAAAACCCCATTATGATTGATCTTTGCATGCGCGCGTCTTGTAGTTTTGTGGCGCAGGCCCTTCATCATTACCTTAACAAACCCTTCATGGCCAAATGCCCTACTTCCATTTCTTCTTCTTCCAACCGCGCCCGTGCCACTGCAATCCCTAGCCAATGCCTTGCTGCGGGCGAGGACCCTAATATTTCACATCTTACAGCGGAAGACATGAGCAGGCACAAGCTCGAATCGGGGTCTGGTAAGGCCGCGGGTAAAACTGAGAATGAAAAGGGCAACACGGAGCAAACATCAAACTCAGCCGGAGCATGAGATTCACATCTGGACGGAACGCGAGAGGCGCAAGAAGATGCGTAATATGTTCTCAAATCTTCATTCACTTCTGCCTCACTTACCGCCTAAGGTCAGTACATAACGCTAAATGAAACCAGTGCACCTCTAATCTTGCTTTTCAAGAATCGAAGTTGCTCTTTTGGTTCACCTGCCGTAACCAGTTTCGAATTCCGAGTTCTCGAAAACCGCGCAGAATGTCTCGAAATTTATAAAATCAAAGGCGGTTTTCAAATCTGCATATGTTACATAAAATTAGGTTATTGAACATGTTGGAAGGTTTGTGGAAACAATTTTTTGCTAGATATTTTTAAATTTTAAAAATCACATTTTTAGGTTGAAAGGTTTGCTAAAAATCACATTTTGTTAGCTTGAATTAGGTTGTTTTTTGGGTTTGAAAATGAATTGCAGCGATGGAGTTGAATAAATTGGTGTCGTGCAGGCAGACAAATCGACAATAGTAGACGAGGCGATCAGCTACATAAGATCACTCCAGCGGTCCTTACACCTGCTGCAAACCCGTAAAATAGACAAGGAGGCTCGAGGAGCATCTGCCGCTTCTGCTTCTGCTTCTGCTTCTGGTTGTGCGAATTTAGAATTCGAGCCAATAGTGGGATCAGGAGCCGCCATTTTCAACCAGAGTCACGAGCAGGGTCATGTGAATTTGGAGGGCATGGGAGTCGAACCCTGGACCTCCCAACCGACTCTGTGTCCTGCGGGCGGAAGTTATCATTTCCAAACATGGGCGTCTCCAAACGTGGTGTTGAGTGTGTGTGGAGAGGACGCACACATAGCAGTAATGAGCACGCCACCCAAACAAGGCCTGCTCTCCGCCATTATTTACATCCTGGAGAAGCATAAGCTGGACGTCGTCACCGCGCATATCTCCTCTCATAATTGCAGAAGCATGTATATGATTCACGCCCACGTAAGTCTTCATTATCACTAACTTAATCGCTACCAGAAGTAAAGTAAAATAGTATATATTGTAAATTGTTTGGATGATTGGAGCAGGTAAATTGCGGCGAGGAGTACTTGGAATCCTCAACAAGCTGCGAAGAAGCATTTAAATCTGCTATAGGCGAGTTGATGTTTTATCTTTAACTCAGCTGCACTGCACGTAGAACCACTTAATTTTTTTCTTTTCTTTCCATAAGTTGCAGATACTCTTTGAACTCTGAATCAATCAAGTATCTTGATCAAGTGTGAATCAATTACATAACAACTTGGATTGTTTCTACTTACGTCAATACAAATGTGTATCTACGTGTTTCTCTTATATTCCTTTAATATTTTTAAATTCTTCATGCTCAAAACTAGACAGATAAACCAACGATCCATTCATTGATAATACCTGGAAGAGGCAAATTAATGGTTACGTCCAGCACACCAGAAGCCAAACCTATGGTGAACGCCTTGAATAATGTCTACACCAATCCCCTTAGTTTCAAGGATATGATGTGAGGATCAGAAAAATGCTTCTGGATGACGATAAAATGTTCACCGATTCTCATGATGGATCACTCAGTAAAGGTTGATAAATTTTTTTAAAAAAATCTGACACTTTCTTTTCAAACATTTTAAAATCTTATGAACTGTGGGAAATTCTCTCTTATAAATATGGCGCGATGTAAAGTCATAACAAAGTAATAAGAAAACCTTTGAAATAGGTACATATCTTAGTTTAGAGGATATGATATGATGATTGTATGGTCAAAAAATAGTCTAAAACTCAATAATTATATTTGAATTGAGACTAAAACATTTACAAAAGCTTCTTGATAGTAGTGAAGATACAAGACACCCATATTTCAAGAGGAGGAAACAAGATACAAGACACAACATAGTGAATGAAATGGCTGGAGACACTGGAATTTGTTCCATCTAGCAACAAGAACTATTATAATCTTGATTTTGCAAAGAAGTTGGTTGTCTTCTTCCATGATAATTACAGAGTAAGTGTAAATTATTTACTGTTGTAAAAACTTGCCAAAATCTAAGTCCTCATTTCCATTTGGAAAGCTAGATTTCATTTTAATTCTCTCTCATAATATATGTTATGGTATACTTCTTAACTTATAAGACTAACAAAATTTATGCCATTAGTTAACTGTATTTTGATGTAATATTATTTATGCTCCCCATATTAAAAGCAGAAGAAAAGGAAAAAAATACATTAAAAAATTGTTTTTTTTAGTTCTCAATAAGCATTTTGATTTAGGATTCTCATCTTTTAGCCTCTTTTTCATTCGCAAAGTTTTCACTAAGTGTAGTTTTTTATAAATTATTTTTATGTTATATTATTATCAACTCGGGATTAACTTAATTATAACCCTAGCATATTTTTTTATGTTAAGTTCAAGTCTTTAACTCAAAATTTAATAGGATTAATTTTGTGTTTTAAGTCATTTCAAGATAATCACCACGAAGAGTGACATTGTCTCCTTGTATATTTTTATTAGTAATCACATGTCATGGAGATCTTACAATACACTCAACATACACATTTGTTAACAAAAATGACAATAGCTGAATATAATCCACAAAACAAGTCAATTGGACTATTTACATATACCTTGCTTTATGAAATATCTCTTTCTTAACATTATTATTTTGAAATAAAATTATTTAATAGTTCATAAAAATATTTCTTCCATAAAAATTTGTTGGTGCTAATAACTTCCACTAGAAAATAGTTGAGATAAATTATAAATTCTAAGTGTATCTTTGTGCAGACACCTAATTTTAGTATGAGACTAGTTAAAAGCTTTGATGTTAATGTATTTATATGTTCAATGATTATTAGCCTATTTTTTTTATGAATAAGATCTTATCTTAAAATAACAAGTATAATGATACAAGATAATTCAACAAAAAAGTGGGTGGTAAGAGAGCACGCCCTAAAGCCACGAACAAACTAGGTCAAGCCTAGGTAAAACAACTAATACATAGTCACTTCAGGAGATAAACTAAGCAACCGCTGCAAAGAGTTGACCAATTGCAGGTGAATCATGATCATTAAGGAAGCCAGAGCTAGGAAGGTCTTTACCACTATCAGGCACCTCCCAACCAAAACTAGCATGACCCTTCTCTTCGTTTTCTTCAACAGTGCTACGAGTAGGCGAGATGGCTAAGGTCATATGTGAGAATTTATCTAGCGGGAGCAGAAGACTCCACCCGTCATGAGTGTGTGGCTTAGAGGGAGCTAATGAGCCCCAACTGAGCTAGTGAGCTAGCAGGGGGGATCCCCAACCATGTTGATGAGATGGCAATGGGGGAGAAAAGCTCCATCTCAGAGGCTGACTGTGAGGGGAGTGGTGAGCCCGGATGAATGAGAGGTGTTGCAAGAAATTTTGACGACCACCTCAGGGATGACTGACATGGGGCAAAGAGCACCGGGTAAGAGAGCGTGGCTCTCAAGCCACGTTGCATGGAGCGTTGCCCCAATGATAGAGTACAGTCTAAAGATGTTCCACTTTGAGGGCCACTTTATTTTCTTGAACTTGGATCTGCATCAACACATTGTAGATTATTATCCTAATTTATACTTTTATTAACGTGTATTCCTTGCATTTTCACTTTAAACATGTTTCCTTAGTGTTGGGTTTGAATTTCAAACCTTTCTACTTTGTTTTGCCTCTTGTGACTCTATCGTTTTCTTATTGACTTTTTGTTCTTCTCTTTTTACCATGTCTACTTCCATTTAACTGTGTTCCTCCATTCCCTTTAGTTTTATTCAATACCCTAATTTTTTCTTATACCTATAAATGTTAATGTGTTCTTGACTATTATGTGTCAACTTGCATACCAATATTGTACCTAATTTGAATTCAACAATTCTTTGAATATGAAAATGCATTAGTCCATTTAGGAAAAGGAATATTCAATCATAGAAAATTGGTTGTGAGTCATATTGAAGTTGTAAGAAAAGAATCTCTTTATTTTTAGGAATATACATGCTAAGATTTAAATACAAACATCTAGAGATTCATTTTATCCTATACTAGATATTGCATGTATTGAAAGATAAGGGTTGTGATACTTACAGACACACATTAACCACTAAATTGCATCAATTATTTCTTACAATTTTGTCAAATCATAAGGGCTTTGTAATAATGAATGGATAACACAAGCCCTCACTAACATCCCTTAGAGTTTATAGGGTTTATAAGGAGATGAGTGCATATTAAGATTTTGGGAAAGGAAACTATATTTGTTGTGATTCACTACATAACTAGGTAAACTAAGAGAGAATTTTTGTAGATTAGAGAACATGTAAGTTCATTTACACCATTATATTCACCCTTGCATAGGAAAAGGACTTTTCATAGACATCATACCATTTTAAAATATTTTGGATCTCAATGATATCGGTCACATCTTGATAAAACTTGTTAGAATAATGTTTTGGCCGTGTTTTTGTGGGTGTAGTTTGTATCACTTTCTAGACCTATTACTTCAATTTCTCAATTGCTTCAATTTTTTTAATTGTTTGGATAGTTTTTAATGCAACAAGGTCTGCAGTTGTTGATTAAATCTAAATTAAACTAGATTGTAATTTTTTGGTTAATTTAGTGTATTTATTAGTGTAAAAATTGATGTAGTGGTCATTAGGGGTCTCTGTAATGGGATGCATTAGACCACACAACACTCATAATACTTAAGGTACAATTTATGCCAAAAATGCACAAAAAACATAGAATTAAACACAAGTTTCAAACTTTGAAACTTAGTAATATTTATTCAATTCAAAAATCTTAACATGGAAATAAAATAGTGATCTCAAAAGTGATATGCTCAATAAATTATAGATCTTAAGATCTCTTCTCACTAACTCACAATCTTTTGCAAGCGTAATATTATAACATAAATCACACATTCAACTCACTATTCCAAGTTACATTATCAATTAGTTGGGAGTCATCCCTACAAAAAGAGAATTTACATGCTAATATAATTCAAGATCCACCTACTTAAATTACCTTAAAGCTACAATTGATCCATATTACATTACCATATGTCATAATCCTCTATGCAAGATAGGGTCCAAACAAAACTTGATGAAAATTTGGGTTGGATCAATGGTTAAAGTTATTGGATTATATGAAATCCATTTTGTCTCACATTAAATTTTCTATTTGAAACTTTGAAATTTGCGTTCCATGTTTGTGTCATAATACATAAGAATATGCTTTGTCAAAGAGTAATAATGTGTCCCACTAAGTGGCCATAAAATATTTTCCTTTTGCAATCTTATTGCCAAAATGCACACAAATCACTCTCATTCTTCCCAATTCCATTATAATTAGTGATCTTTACTAATTAACTAATGTTTCTTACCACTTTGGTCAAATTAACAAGAACTTCGTTGATCACCAAACCCCTTTCACATTTAGGATGCCACTTTACGATGAATCGTAAGTCAAAATCCTCTTCAAAATAGACAATTAGCGATTATAGGCTAATTAAGCCTATTTTGCCCTTGATTTGGTCAATATGCCCTAATATTGACTCAAACCCCTCTTCCAACCACTCAAAATCACCCCATTCACCTCCACAACATCTCAACAAGCTTCAAAAGCTTATCCTAGCCTCCTAGTTGACCCTAAGTGGTTGATTAAGGCTCCATACCTCTTAATCACTTGGTAATTCACTAATTGTGATTAGCAAGGCCTAATCATGATTAGCAATTCTAATCTAATTTGGGGCTTTTAGTCCCACATGCACCAAAATACAAGTTTCTCCCAAAAGGAAAACTATAAAAAGAGTGCACCTCATTCCTTTATACTTTACACCATGCTTTGATTTGCATCTCATATAATACATATGATTCATAAGTCAAGTTCAATCCTTGCCTAAAACCTTCAACAAGGTTAGTAAATGAATAATCTAAAGTGACTTAACAAGTCATTTGGAGAGGTCATTTCACCATTGTTTGAGTAGCAACCATAACCATTTGATTGCCCTCTTAGATCTATTTAGGCCCATGTTAGGTAATTCAAGCATGTTAGTAGGCATGTTTAGTTAGATTTTGCATTGCTTTTATACTAGTTAAACATTCCTTTAATCTTCTATCTTAATGTTACATTCCTAAACTTAGAGTCCTAGCTAATTAGGTGGAAATGGTGTTAGCCTTCCTTGTTTAGCTTTGTTATTTTCTTTGTAAAGTTTAGGGTGCTTTCATTTGGCACGCCCAGTGGGACAATACCCCATTGCATTCAATTTTTAAAGCTTTTTAACTTAGTTTCAAAGTTTTTCATTTCAAGTTTTAGATTAGTTTCAAGTTTCCTAGATTAATTTCAAGTTTTCTAGTTTACTTTCAAGCTTTCTAGAGTACTTTCAAGCTTTTTAGATTAGTTTCTCAAGCTTTTTAGATTAATTTCAAAGTTTTAGAGTAATTTTCAAAGTTTTATAGATCAATTTCCATTTTTGAAAGTTGTTTCAACTAGATTAGTGGTAGAAGTTGTGTTTTCATGTTTTTGCAGGATATAAGGAGGTGAAGCCCTGTCAAAATTGACCCAAAATCCCAAATATTGGACATTTTTTCAAGAAATTTCTCAAAAACCCTAATTTTTAACCACCTAAATAGGAAAAAGGTGCATGTGCATGAAAATGGAGTGAGCTTATGGCCATCCAAGATAGTTTGAGCACCTGTGCATGAGAGGGAGCACCTGTGCATGACTGTGAACACCCTTGCATACACTGAATTTTTGGTTCTAAGTGAAAAACGTCCCTATGCATGACTGAGAGCATATGTGCCTCACTAGAAGTGCCCATGCATCATTAACTGTGTGAAAATGACAGAGGGGTGCTTATGCATGACTATGAGTGCATGCATCCTTGATTGTGTGAAAAATGACAGAGGGGTGGATGTGCATGACTGTGAGCACCTGTGCACTAAGAGGGGTGCCTATGCATCAAGGTAAAAAAAATTCAAGTTCCAGAATTTAAATTTTATGATTCCTGTCAGTTTTTAAGGGTTTTTAGATGTTTTTTTTGTCAATTTATTGATTTTAGAGCAATATTCCTAACAAAATTGGCTTAGGGTTTGATAGATGATATGTTTTCATACTTTGTTTTGAGTTTGGAATAGGGTTGTGTATGCTCTTCTCTTGCACCTAGTGTGATCTTGAGAATCAAAAACACCCTAAACCACTTTTTGCTTCTTGGGAGTAAGTAGGAACAATCATCCTTCATTTTTTGCTTAAGGGAACAAACTTGCATGTTTTGACATATGCTTGATCTTTTAGTTTAAGAGATTTTTCATTTGATAAAGAACCAAGGCTAAAATTTGTGTATGCTCTTCCCTTGCACCTAGTGTGATCTTGGGAATCAAAAGCAATTTTAGTCTTTCATTAAGAAGCACTTGGATTAATTGGGAATAAACCTTGTTTTTTTGCAAAATTTGATGGTAGTTAGTTGATTTACAAGCATTTTTCATTGTTGGATATTTCTATGATATTGTGAATCTTTTTGAACTACTAACCATTTGTGTGAAGGACCTAAAACACTTGTCAAAGAAAGAAGGGCTCTCTTTAAACCAAAATTTCTAACATTCACGTGTGTTGTAGGTTGTCATTGGTGGTCTAAACCAAATTACTTAATCCAAAAGATAAAAAATACACCAACACACCATTCAAAACATTGTATTGCAGGTTTCGGTTAAGAGCTACGGCTCATCCACTTAACTAGGACATAACCCCTTTGGCATAAGCCTTAAGCTACAACAATGGGGGTGGTCCTAGGAACCCTAAAGTAGTTCACACAAGAGGGAACCTTGTGAATGAAACAGGAAAGTGCTCCACACTACCGACTTGATTAGTACGCAGTGAGATTAGAGTCAAAGATATCCGTATTGCGACCCCAGTGAAAGTATAACTGAACACACTTTGGTGCTCATTATACTAAAGGGGGTAAAGTAAAGCCGAGATACTCCTTGGGAAACCTTGTTAAATCGAGCTCGCCATAGATATCTTGTGACACCTAGAGAGAGAACCACCTAGGAAGCTTGCCGGCTTGGAGCCATTGTTTTTGTCTTAGTTGTTATACTTGAGAGCTCTCACAAAGTGACAAATTTGTTAGATTCAAACTCTTGTTTTTTTGAACAAGGGAAAGAGTCTCTTAAATTTGAAACCACATGATTTTCATCACGAAATCTACTTAGTGTCATTTTGTCCTAGTTTTTCACTTGTCCTAAGACAAGGCAAAACTCTGCCAAAATAACACCAAGTTTATTTCAACACCACTTGGTCTACACCCTTGTTTTCTTGTTGCCCATTTTTGGACAAAAGGAAACAACATATATGGATACCACTAGATATCACGTGTCCACCACTTTTGTATTCTACTTGCACGACTAGGTTGCAATGCCGGAGCACAAGTGTTGAAAGTGTGCATGGTACGTACTCACGATCTAGTAGGCCCCTTGTCTCAAAGACCCATATTTGAGACTTATTATCATCATAGTTAGGTGATTTCATCCTTGTCTTCTTTTGAGTTGTTACGCTGCCCACATTGTAGCCATACAATTGAGATATTTACGTCTTGTTTCCATTGTGAAATTAGGCCTAAATCTCTATATTGTAGAGTTACGTTGTTTGCACGCATAGAAATTTATTGTTATACTTAGACATAGTTTTTACACCCTAGCTTTGTCTTGAGTTTTGTGAGTGTTGAGGTTACTTTGTTGGCATCGCTATAATGTGATTTTGATACTAAAATCTTTCTTTCTCGAAAGTTGGTTTACGTGTCCAAATAGTGTGTTACGCTGCTCACATTGTATCATCCATTTTACAAACTTAGACTTTGTTAGTGTTTAGAAACTGGTTTTTGTATACCTTGTTAGAAGATCGCGTCAACATTCTCTTATCATTTAGGCCTTGTTTGTTGCAAACTTGACCTAACTGGTGATATTGTGTTGTCACTATTTGGTTTCAAACCTATCTAGATAAATCTTAGGGAGTAAACTATTTGGTGCGACTAAATTTTGAGCATTGTACATCATTGTATTATTCTAAGATAAACTTGTGTCATATATTACCTTGCTAGGGTAGCTTATTCTTTATTCTTTGGTTCTTAGGTCACATTGACCTAGTGGATTTGTGGCTATTCTATAGTCACCATTCTTTGAGACAACATTAGCATCGTTACACTGTCAAAATTTGACTAAGGTCCCTTTTTTAGTAAACCTTAGTGGAATTCTTTCACGTTGTACCTCCAATCTCGACTATGCCTACTACAGAATGGGATCCCAAAGATTAGAAGTCAATATATTTGGAGGTGACAACTCTCTTTTAGAGGATAATCTCATGGTTGACCATAGTGGTGGAGAGGAAGATTCTCCTCGTATGAATCTAGAACATTCCTGCCAATTTTGACGATAACATGTTTTAAAACAAACATGAGGTTCTTATGCGTATTATGGAACTAGGAGCTAAGATACCTTCCACAGTAGACCCTTCTCTCATTTCCAGAATGATTCGAGGAGAAGAAGAAAGTAGACCAACCTCATCGTACCATTAATGAAATATTAAATCCAGGTCATGCCTCTACTTCTACACGACAGAATAATGAGGAAGTACCTTTGAAAATGATGGAGACTATCATTACCTCCTATTAAAATTCATTGTGAAGACCATGAAGAACATGTTCATCATGCACAACCTCCTCCTAACAAACATCATAACAAAATACCTATTCAAGAGGTGACATTAGAACAAAAGGTCCAAGCCCTCACTCACCAATTGGCAAGTTTGGCTTCACATATACAAAAGGAACAACCAAAAGTTTTGAAACAAGCCATACCAAAGGAAAAACCTAAGGCTTCGTTTCACGATTCCCAATAAAGAGATCCTTATGAAGAGATTCTCACAAAAAATAGGGGTGGGAATACACCTAGATTTAATCCTATGTATAGACCTACACCACCCACACAAAGATCCAACTCTTCAACCAAGAATGGTCTACTATGAAGAATTTCCTTCAATCATTACAAGAGTTCCAAACTGGTAACAATAACAAGAAGTACCAGTTCGATGAGTTATGTCCCTACCCATTTGACAAAGCCATGCTACAGGTACCTTTCCCAAGACACTTTGATTTTCCAAAATTTGACAAGTATAAGGGAAAAGGTGACCCTCGTGACCATATTAAATATTTTTATATGGCATGTCAAGAGGTGGCATTCAACGACAATTATCTTATGCACCTCTTTCCACAAAGTTTAGGAGCAACGACGCTAGAATGGTTTGTACACATCCCTAAGGGATCCATATCAACATGGCCAGAACTAGCAGAAAGTTTTGTATGACACTTCTCTTTTAATATAGAAAATGATGTCACCATGTTGGATCTCTGCAATGCCAAGCAACGAAATAACGAAAACTTCACTGCATTTTTACAACGATGGAGAGGATTAGCTAGCCTTTCCTTGCTCCATACCTGAAAAATAGTTAATCAGTATATTTGTTCCCAACCTCCATCCAGACATTACGTTCCACTTGCAAATGCATTGTGGCAACACATTTGAAGAGGTAATCGAAAAAGGGAGTCAAATTGAAAAAGCATTGTTAGCTAGGGGGACTCTAAAACCTTTCTCTTGTGATCATAATGATTCTAAATCTAATGATTTTTTTCCCTAATAGGAACAAAAACATTGTTAGTGATGGGATAGTAGACTCTAAACGAGTGCAAGCCATTCAAAACAACACTCCTTTGAAGCTTGCAAAGGGAGCTCCACCTATGGAGTATAAGCGTCATACTTTCACTCCTCTATCTGACTCAATGTCATCAATACTAAAACAACTAGAGGTGGTTAATATGGTTAGATATCCTGAAACTACGCCTTATGAGGATGACGTGCCTAAACCATCATGGTTTAGAGATAATGAATATTTCCAATTCCACCACGTTAAAGGTCACAAAACAAGATAAGTGTTTGAAGTTGCAGCACTACATCCAGGACTTAATTGAAAGTGGCGATGTGGAGATGGATTCATCCACTCCTAACAAATCCCCCAATATGAAGACTTTTCCTAAACATAATCAGGGTAAGAATGTTAATTGTGTGTCTAATGAGGAGAATCATTTTGATGCTCTCATTGGTTGTGTAGATACACCTGTTGAACATGTCAACACAATAACCCCTGTGATATCCCCTGGACTATCTATGTCTAGGCATGTGCCGAAAAAGACTGATTATCACGCAGTTCCACATACTTATGATAGTAAGGAACCTAGGTTTCAACATTCCCATCAAAGGATGCCTATCACAACTAGACCTCATTTGATTCTTCATGCTAAAGAACCCGTTCACTTACCTCTTCCCCCATCTTCAACTCATGGTAAGTGGTATGATTATGATTCTTCTTATTCTTCCAAAGATTCCAATCCCAATGATTCTAAGTCTTCTGATTCTTCTGAAGATTCTAATCCGAATTATTCCTCTAATATGACTCCTAAGTCACGGTCCTCCCTGTCTTCAGGACCCCATTTCTCAGTCACCTCAACGACCCCTTCTTCCGTCGAAGAGCTCTCTGACTCAAAGTCCTTCTAATCAATCATCCAAGTTGACTCCCATGTCACATTCATCCAATCAACCTCTTGTGGTAGAACAACTACCCACACCGATTGATTCATTTCAGAATGAAGAAGCCATTAGAGAATTTATGAGGGTACATGAAGACATTCCTCTAGAAGTTTGTGAGCAAGAAACCTCTTTAGACCTCGATACATTCACATATTGGGAGGAAGAGATTGATGCCTTTTGTCAGAAAATAGA
Source organism: Taxus chinensis (assembly GCA_019776745.2). Lineage (NCBI taxonomy): Eukaryota > Viridiplantae > Streptophyta > Pinopsida > Cupressales > Taxaceae > Taxus > Taxus chinensis. The sequence goes on along the minus strand of JAHRHJ020000258.1, from coordinate 61,636 downwards.
GGAAGACCCTAAGATCACGTTCACGTATTGGGAGGAAGAGATTGATGCCTTTTGTCAGAAAACATAGAGGAAGACCCTAAGATCATCGAACATGATCCTCCTCTTATTCTTCCATCTTCACATTCTTCATTGGGTGATGAAATGCCTGGGTCTAGCATTGATCCATGACCTATCTTCTCATTACCTAATCATTCTTTATCTATCAGGATTCCTCCATCGCAATCTTACCTTGGGTCACCACCTGGTAGCCCATCATCTTCTTCTATATGTGGGCCACCTCCAAGTAGCCCCACATCATCTATATGTGGCTCACCTCCTGGTAGCCCATCTTCATCTATTCTTGGGCCACCCTATCTCATTCTATCTATACTGGGGGCACATCCTAGAAGTCCCTCATCTTCAATTCTTGGGCCACAGTAGCCCATCTTCTTCTATATATGGGACACCTCCAGATATTCCTTCATCTTCTATCTATGGGACACACCAGGAAGTCCTTCATCTTCAATCTTAGGGCCACATCCTTGTAGTCCTTTATCTTCAGTCTATGGGACACCTCCTGGTAGCCCATCCTCTTCAATTCTTGGACCGTATCCTTCACATCCATCATATTGTTCTTCTATCAATGATTGTGGCAAACCCACCATCATTTCTCACATCAATTCTATTCATCCACTTTCTTCTCCCACTTCTCGGGATCAGACAAGTCACGTAGTAGCTTATAAGAAACCCAAAATGGTTCCTTCATCAGACTAAGATCAAAATTCCAAGAGCTCCAAAGCTCACAACAATTTAAACAATCTTAAAGTTCAGAATCAAACACAATTCAAAAATGCACATCAACGCACCCATCAAGTATGGCATAAAGTGCAGAAACCTCTGGATAGGGACCTCAAGCTACCACACACAAAATGCACGTTTCATGATAAAACACAGTCATCTATTGAGTATGAGCTCACCACGATCATTGAGATCGGGGATAATATGACTCTTGATAAGCACGCCTAGTCTTCCTTATCAAGGAAATTGCTAACATTGTTGTTGGATCTTATCACGTCAAGTGACCTTGTCGGTCCCACCTTTCAAAAAAAACAAAATACAAAAAAATGAGAAAACATTTCAAAAATCAAAGGTAAAAGATCAAACATTGCAATCAGGTATTGCATACACATGGATGTTCTTTCTTCCCTTTCTTGTTATTCTTCTGCAAGTCTTCCTACCATTTTCATCCCTTCGATGATATTTTGGTTAGCCTATTCACATGCATTTTGTGACATTTATCTCTATGGTATCCATTTGGCCTTGGTCTTTTATCACCTTGGTAAATTAAAGAACGACTGACCTCTTAGAGATCCTATCACAATCAACATCTAAAAAACTTGTTGCGAAGAAATTTTGGATATATTTGTTGACACTAGCCAATGTCATCATCACAATCACTTCCACCTCCTTCCATCAAGCCATCAATGGTTCTTAACCCCTTTTCAAACAAGAGAGCTGAAATAAGTTTTCAGAATGCAAAAGAATCAATCAAATCAAAAAGCACAAAGCTGAAAGCAAAAGCTAAAAGCAAAAGCAAATTGATATATAACTCTCTCTTGGGGTATTTCCAATAATCTCTACCGGGCTATGGATTCCTGAATGGCAGTAGAGAAATGTTGCGATTAGAATCAAATGCATCTCCATCGGGGCTATGGATGCCTGGCTGGCAGTGGAGCAATGTACGACTCTCCTTCCACAATCCATTCATAAAAATCAACTTTGAAAAATAAATCATTCCTACACATTGGCTAGGGTGTCTTCACTTGTTGTCTATCAAATCTTCCCTCCAAGAGGTAATAAATTTCCACGTGCACACACTGGATCTCTATGAGAAAACATGATTAGTATGTTACCAAGTGTCTTTTTTTGGACCTTGTTCAGACTCTTACTCTAGTCTGTATCTTGTCTCATGATTCGTGCCTTTGGCTAATCACTTCTTCATCACGAGGCTTCTAAGCTACATTCACAACATTCACATTGTTCTTCTACTTCATTCAGAACATCCATGTGTATAAGATTTCCTTTTTTCCATGTTTGCGGGCACCTTTGTCCCCTTCACAAAAACAATCTTCCACTTCTTTCTATCATGTGCTTCTTGGCCAGCTTACGCTGGGGGCATCCTTGCTCCTTCCTAGCACGTCATTGGGTTACGTTCATCATCATGTTGAACCTATCCATATTGGCCCTGATCCAACTTCTGCACATGAAGAGTTTTTTCCTTTGAATATTCCCATCTAATGCTGGGGGAAATTTCTCATCTTCACTTTCTTGCGCATACACGTGGCATTCTGCCCTTGTACATCCCATCTGTCACTGGGGGCATCCACATTTCTTCATTTCCTATACATAGCTTCAGAAAACTTCTAGAAAATAAAAAACATTCAAATATGTTTCAAAAAACTCCCAAAACATTCAAATATGTTAGTCGAAAAAGTCAAAACATCCAAATAAACATAAAAAACCCAAATAAATTGGTAAGAAAAATTAAAAAACCCAAAAAAAATAGTAATACAAATTCAAAAACCCAAATTTATCTTACCATTGCGGTTCACTTCAATACCTTTCCAACGCAAAAAAATGGAGTCATTTCGAGGTCGGGAACAAAAGTTATGGCCTCCGGAAGATAGGTAGTGCACTCAGTGTTGCACAGGCGCCCTTGCAGTTGCCAGGCAAAAACCATGCAAAAATGAGGCACTGCCCCAAGTTTGCATTCATGCACAGGTGCCCAAGGCCCTTGCATTTCTTCATACCAAAAGGTGCCTTGCAACATGAGCTCCTTATCACACCATTGGTCCCAATTTCACAAAATATAAAAAAAAAAAAATTTATCTTACCATTGCATAGTTCACTTCAATACCTTTCCAACAAAAAAAATGGAGTCATTTCGAGGTCAGGAGAGAAAAATTTATGGCCTCCAGAAGATAGGTAGTGCACTCAGTGTTGCACAAGCACCCATTGCCCTTCATGCCAACACAGGCACCCAAGCAAACTCAAAAAATTCAAAAAATGCAAAATGCATGCCAACATAGGCACCAAGTGCCCATGCTGCCTCAAAAAAATCAAAAAAATGCAAAAGCTCCATGCCAACACAGGTGCCACCAAGCTCCCATGCTTGCAAAAAAATTCAAAAAATGCAAAAAAATGGGCTCAACCCCCCAAGTGCCCATGCTGCCATAAATTTCTTCTGCAAAAATCTTGCCAACACATTGCCCATGGTTATTTTGCCCTAATAAATAATTATTTTTGCAGGTTTTCCCCTACGTTGGGGCATAGGTTTGCACCCCAACATATTTTCTACTACCTAGGCCATAATTTTTTACTCTTACATGTCACTTTTAGCATTGTTTTTTTTCGTTGGAAAGGTATTGAAACCGCAATTTCTTCTAAAAATTTTCTTCACAATCTAACACTTTTGCGATTTATTTTTACCAAAAATTATTTTTGCACCGTTTTGGTATTGGTTTTTCATTTTTTAAATGGCTTACATACAACTTATCTCAGCTAAATATTTTCCTGTATCACTTGCATTATCCTCAACATCAAAATTGGTCCTACAAAACCATATTTCTACGTTCTTGCTTGTTCTTGTCTCAAACGACTTGTGGATCATTGTGATCTACCTCCATTAACAAAAGCTCGGGTTGCATGCTTATGTCGGTACTCCCGTGCAACAGTGAGTTGTCCAGAGACTGTGTCATAGTGCACGAATTTTTCCATGGGACTACTTGTGTCCTCCATTTTTCCCTCACATGTGTTATTGCTTGGGGCATCATTTTTAACCCTTGTCGTTACAACACGAACATTCGGGAACTGCAACTTGATAACAAAAACATTGGTGCAACTGTCTTAAACGTTGTTTGTTTGAGCACTTGTGATTGTACTAGTTTCTCTGTTAGGTTAGTTGGTTTACTTTCTCGTATTGCATTGCATTTTGTATGTTGCATGGAGTTAAATATCATTTTACTTTCTCGTATTGCATTGCATTATGTATGTTTCATTGAGTTACTTTCTCGTATTTTTAGTAATGGAACAAATGTTAGTAATTTAGCTTTTCATGTTATCTTACATTTTTGTTCATTTCAATAAAGGCCGATGATGTAGACCTAGGGGAAAAATGATATAAACAGGTTGCTTATTGAAAGGTTGGATGCAAAGATTGGGCTTGTCCTATATTTCTCCATTAATCATTTCTTCTCCATTATCATTTATTACCATTACTAATTTTTCTTCTAAAAACTCACCCAGGGGCAATAAACAACCATGTTTATCCCTATCCTTATTCCTTCTCAATACCTAAGGGTTTCACCCATTTCTAACCTATTTTCTTCTATCCATTTAATCATATTTTCGATCGTCGATTGACTTCTTCTATCACCCACTCGACACTCGAGGGGGCATCCTTCATTCCACTAATTTTTCTTCAAAAATTTACTTGTTTATGCTTGTCTACTATATTTGAAGTGAAGTCACTAACTTCACCTCAAACAGGGGCAAATGTAGACACCTAAATTCCACTTTTGCAATCTTATTGCCAAAACACACACAAATCACTCTCATTCTTGCCAATTCCGTTATAATTAGTGATTTTACTAATTAACTAATGTTTCTTACCAGTTTGATCAATTAACAAGCACGTTGTTGATTGTGTAACCCCTTTCGCATTCAGGATGCCACTTTACGATGAATCGTAAGCCAAAATCCTCTTCAAAACAGACAATTAGCATTTATAAGCTAATTAAGCCTATTTTGCCCTTGATTTGGTCAATATGCCCTAATATTGACTCAAACCCCTCTTCCAACCACTCAAAATCACCCCATTCACCTCCACAACGTCTCAACAAGCTTCAAAAGCTTATCCTAGCCTCCTAGTTGACCCTAAGCGGTTGATTAAGGCTCCATACCTCTTAATCACTTGGTAATTCACTAATTGTGATTAGCAAGGCCTAATCATGATTAGCAATTCTAATCTAATTTGGGGCTTTTAGTCCCACATGCACCAAAATACAAGTTTCTCCCAAAAGGAAAACTATAAAAAGAGTGCACCTCATTCCTTTATACTTTACACCATGCTTTGATTTGCATCTCATATAATACATATGATTCATAGCCAAGTTCAAATCCTTGCCTAAAACCTTCAACAAGGTTAGTAGATGAATAATCTAAAGTGACTTAACAAGTCATTTGGAGAGGTCATTTCACCATTGTTTGGAGTAGCAACCATAACCATTTGATTTCCCTCTTAGGTCTATTTAGGCCCATGTTAGGTAATTCAAGCATATTAGTAGGCATGTTTAGTTAGATTTTGCATTGTTTTCATACTAGTTAAGCATTCCCTTTAAGCTTCTATCTTAATGTTACATTCCTAGACTTAGAATCCTTAGCTATTAGGTGGCAATGGTGTTAGCCTTCCTTGATCTATTATCTCATGTCATGTCCATAACAAGATAAGTATGAGATTACTTATGATCCTCTAGTTAGTATTCAAACACCTCATAGTGAAATGGAGCAAAAGGATGAATCCAAGGTTTCTAACACCTTGGTAGTAAAGAGGTCAATGAGCATATGTACTTGGGAAAGCCTAAATAACTTAGTGTTTCACATATTCAATAAATTATGAACAAAAATCAACCCTAGGTGAAGCAATGTGAATGATCAATGAAGACTCAATGACTGTGTGTGTAAGTACAGAAAGTAAATGTCACTATGAAAATGATATCAAAGAGTGATGAAGTGAAATGTGAATTTCTAAGTGAAGGCCTGAGCATCAAGAAGCTCATGTAGGCTCACACCTACCAAGTACACAGACAATGCATGAAATGCACCTAGATTTCATACAGTTAAGTGAGAGTGCAGGTTACATGTTCTTGAACTGTGTCAACGTGATTTGTAGAACAATGCATCACTTAGTGTTTCTACCACATCAAGGGTAACCTTTGAGTAAGAAAAAGAGTGCATATAATTGAATACTTATGGGTTGTCTGAAACCTTATGATTCATAGGTGACATTAGGTTTGTTTCCCCTTTCCCATTGTGTGTGTAAAATCCCTATTGAAAATGTGTGGTGTGTTTCTCTTCAGTTGTGTTTGTGTGTGTATGTCCCTAAAAAATAACCTTTTCTATCTCTGAGCCAATTATGCATGATCTAAAAGGCCCAATGGATAAGGCACTAGTCAATTGTAGGTATGGATATTCCTAGAGTTCTCACTTGATTTCCACACTGTGATCTATCCATGACATGTCCCCAAGCTAGATCCATTTGTTGTCATGTATCTTGTGCCCCGTATAAGGGAGAGGTACATCAATTCAACACTTCCATTCATTGAAAGAAGGGGGAAATTCTCTAGACCATGCATCTCTGGTGGGGGTTCATGGACATGAATTTAAAGGAGAATGGTGGATTCTTCCATGCACTGAGCATGGCGTGTGGCAGGGGGATGATAGGGAACATTAGCAACCCTATCGATTGATTCACCACCATGTCAGTCTTTCCTTGCTTCAAACACTATTACAAGCATGTTTATTTGAGATTAATGTAGGATTTGACCACGCTAAATACCATACGTTAAAAACATTGTAAATTTAGTAGTATTTAGATAGTTGCACTGAAGGATAGTCTACCATGAGACATGGATTCCTCACATAAGATAGTAAAACTACTTCATTTCTCTATGTAACCAACAAGTCTGGCAACCTGATTAGTTTACATTTCTAAAGTGCTCTCCCGACATATGCCAACAAATTTTATGAGTTCATGTTGGATCAGGCCTGGACATCCATTCAAAGCATATTGATCAAGGAATTTAAGTGTTCAAATGTTTATTTAATTCGTTTTATGTTGCCCCAATTGTACATGAGAAGACATGTATGTTAAATGTAGGTGCGCCTATCACAAGATACGTGGCATATAACTATGCAAAATTAGTCCTATAGAAGAAATTGATAGTTTCCAATAGAAAATTCATGGTTACTCAGGCATACACACAATTAGGATTTGTTAAAAAGCTGATTAGAAAGCTTCCTAAAGCAAAGGTCAAGCTCCACAGGTGTAACATACTTGGGATCTATTGCAGCACACTCGTAGCCAGCTAGGGTCCTAACATGTAGCGATAGAGATATTGTGTACAAATGTATAGACATTCACCAATTGAGTAGATGGTTGTTGGGACCTTGCCACATGTCATAGCTTGCTAGTGTTTTGACTAACAATGTAAATCACTATGTCTAGTTCTGGAACAGAGTTGGGATGTGAACTGTTCATTACAAAAAATCTTTAGAGTAGAAGTATGAACGTTTTGATTATGTGCATGTAATGAGTTGCAAATTAATAGTTTACACATCAATAGATGAGGTAAAATTACTATGTAGTTAGATAAATTTTATTAGCACCTCACATCCAACTATACCACTTTACATAATGTAGTCGGAGAAATTCTTCCTGCTTAGCCTTCTCGATGCATTTGATACATGTCTTAAGTTGTTAGAAATCCTGAGACTAATACATTTGTAAGCACATGTGTTGTGTGCACAGTTACCTTGGCATGTGCCATTATTCTATAAACACAAATGACATATAATTATTCAAATTGGAAGTTATTTGTTGTATATATTTAAGAACATTGAAAGCTATTTAAACTTCTACCCCATGTATTCCTTTACCAATTATATGGATCTATTCACTCTTCCTCTGTGTGGAGCTCCTATGTTTTTTCCTGATATTTAGCTGCAACTGTTGAGAAGGGTTTTTTTTCCAAATGTTGTATTTGCAAGTCTCCTAGTATTATAACTTGGATGAATAGTCTTCAACTACATTTACTTGAACTAACCTCATCTAAACAAGGGTTTGGAATTAGGGATGGTGGCAAGCCATTGTATATTGAACGTGTAGTGATAAGTGTTGTGATAGATATGTATGTAAATGTGGAGGATGGGGGAAAATCATCATGTTTTGGTTGTCAAAATTCCCCAGACAATGCAGCCTATAAATGGAATAAACCAATACATACGTTTCTATGAACATATTTTTTGTTGAAGTAATCTCCTAGATTTGTTACTTTCAAACAATGTACAAATTTGACAGAGTTTCTAAATTCTTAAGCGAACTATTTGATGGAATGACTAAAAGAGATTTCCCAACACAAAATATTGATGGACATGCGGATGAACCCGCCATACTAGCTGCAGATGCTTTGTATTGATCCGGGCAGATGGTCTCCTTACCTTCGTCTTTTATCATTTTTCGTATAATTTGGTTTTTCATTTGCAATATAATGGAAATGTTAAACCATTAGATGCTTAAACATTTGGTTATTTAAAATAGACGTGTATCACAAAACAATAATACATCACCTTGTGATTTACGCATTGCAAATAAACCTTGTGTAAACCTTAGACTTCAACCCACTTTCTCATATGCTTGGAAAACTCGATGATCAAAATGGATAGCTACAGCCCCTCGAGTCGGCTAGTTGAGTTTGAGTTCATCGTTAAACCTTCTCATCATCCTTTCATAAAATTAGGTAGATTGTGACTTTTTAAAGACTCACAAAACCACCTTCTAGGACCTGAAAAAAGGGATGGCAAGTTTTTTCTGTGTCCCTCGTTATGTGGGGATTTGTATCAAGATTTAGATTGACTCCAATCAATTGTTTTTACTCTCTCCACCGCTCCTCTAGGAGCCTTGTTACCCCATTTTGCACTTTTAGGATGTTAAAATTGAAAATTTGGGTTTTGTATCAGCTTGCCGTATGGCCCCTGAAAAACAAAACCTTGTCTGCCTTCACAAACCTCTAGTATCTAAATTACCATCGTGAAAACTTATTAACACTTGTAAATAGCTGCTTGAAACTCTATCTTGTGGCTTGACGTGTGAAATTTGACTTTTGGGAAAATAGGATTTCTCCCTCTTCCTTATCTATTTCTCTCTCTTTAGTTAAGGAATGAAGTGAAGTGAAATGAAATGAATATATGACTCTAACTATCTTTCTCTTTGAGTGCAATTATTATTATCATGTAAATTTAAAACCAATAACATTAATTATGTTAGATCTAGGTGGATGTCATGTCAGCGATTTTATCGCTGATTTCATGCTCACATGGTTTTTGCAAGGTGCAAATAAGATGGTGAAACAACGTGGTTGTAATTCATTATATATTATTATAATTTATGTATGTTAATGTAAATAAATTTATATGTATTGTTATATTACATTAAAGACTTATTATTAAAATTTGGCAATATAAATGGGATGCTATTTTAGGGGTGCTTTGGGAAATGTGCATTTAACTATAGTTGTCCTTTTGAGTCAGATTTATATATGGTAAAAAGGGGGTTGGATATATATATTGTAGAGGATAGTTCAACATTTTTCAAAGTATTGAAAGGTTTATTAGTGAAGTTTTGTTTCATATTTTTAAGATGTTAGTGTCTAAGGGAAATGTTTATTTAAACATGGGTGTTATTTTGATCCCAAGTTTTGTATTGTAAAAGTTGTAATAGGTACAAGCGATTTTCACACTAGAAATTCTCTGTATATAATATTCAAAAGACAAACATGCTATTATATATACAATTACATCTCCTTTAAAATAGGAAACCTTCCTAACAACTTTTCCTAACTCTGTGAGTGGTTTTAACAACCACAAATATTAGACTATATACGTTATGTTGTTATTACTTAACAATATAACTCTTAACAATTAACCATAAGTATTTTACCCAATGTAAAGCTAATTTACCAAACACTCATGTAAATACTAGAATTCCTAACATTCCCCTCCTTAGTGTTTATATGGTAGCAAAATAACTTTCACACTTCCTCTGCAGCCTACTGCCCGTACTTGCTCATAATCTTGGTACAACACTCGAACTGAAGGTAGAAGAAGGAACACATCAAATTATTATCAACCATACACTTTCGGGAACACATCTAATAGGCGAGGATGGGAACACGCTCAAGAATCATCTGTTTATCAACCAATCACTCTAGGGAACACATCTGACCTAGTAGTGTAGGAACTCAAGCAGGAACACATCTAAACAACCTTTAATGGTTTTCCAGAGGCTAACCACAAACCTTTGTATGAATAGGAAAAAATTTGATTGTTCAACCTTTTCAAGACTCATGATGTTGCATTTCATTGTGTTATTTTTTCTTCACTATGTTATTACATTGGGGAATTATGTAGGAATACTCACATGCACAAGTGAATAAGAACATACCACAACTTTTCTTATTTTTCACAGCATGCTGAAATCATAGTAAACTGAAATGTTGAAAAATTGTACACTAGAAACTAGAAACATGAACGTATTACAAAACATGTACTATGAAACTAAAGCACACCACTGAAAGCTAACTCACACCACAAAATATCACCACAGTTGATATGGGGCCTCATTGTTGGTGACTGGAGAGAGGTCGTTAGTTGTCCTCCAGCCTCTGATGCCTCTGTCCTCCAATGAATATTGTTGCTAACTCAGCCGGATTTGGATATGAAGCTTAATAGTTTCCACATTGGGTTTATTTTGTTCCCCCCACAATGTGAAATAATTTATTTTACGGACGTCGGGTAACACCAAAAATGCATCCGTGAGACAATTTTTTTTTTATTTTTTAGACTTTTTACAATGAGCCGACTTTTGACAACGATAAAAAATGACAACAAACAAATATCCTAAAATCACCTGATACAATGACACTATTGAGTTATGGACAGTGCTGACGACACTACTGAAGCATTTCTTTGGAGGAAAGTGGGATATCTTCTATCAATCAGATGAACAATGTACATGTCTCTGCCACATTACACATGTAGAAGCGATATGACTGCAATCAACACAAAGGCCCAACTCCTCAAGGCTCGAGGCTAAAATTTGACTAATGCAGTAGCTTTTCAAAAAATTATCACGTGGAGCATCAACGTAGAATACAATTCTGGTACCGTGCACGTCAGGAGAATCAGAGCACAAAAAAGATTTACAAAAATATCGAAAAAAAAATCCGTCTCTAAGCTGACTTGCCTTCCTGATAAGGTGGATCCAATCCTCTAAAGTCATCCACCTCCTAAGCTCAAAAGTTATTAAAATTATTTTGAAGCCAGTTTACAGTCAGCACAATCCGCAAATAATAAGAAGCTACTCACAGAAGTGCAAATCAGAATGATTTATCTACAGCGACAACCACATAGTTGTTAAAAACAAAACATGCATGCGTTGGGAGATGGAGATGCTATATGACAGAAAGATGTGATGCATGGAAATAACAACAAATAAGATGACATGGATTGACGCCAAGGAGAATGAATGCTTGTTGAGTTATGTCAAATGAAGCTTGATACTTAGATAAGACATATTGTTGCTGAATAACGCCGCTGCACCAGATGATATTCCCTCTCAAAAGACTCTCATGGGGATAGATTTTTCTCTGATACCACTATTTGGTATTGTAGAATCCAAAATACTGCAACAACTTATTTAAATACAAATCATGAAAAATAAAAACACAGAGATAGTTTTTAATCATTCAATAGACTCAATACCTTTCATTCTACATACAATGCATATGTATAGGAGATATTGCTCCTAAATATGAGGAACTCCAATTCCTCAAATATCTCCTAAAACATCTCCTACAACTTCTTCTAAAACAATAATCTATTCATGATATATTGTTATAACAATATATCCATAAATATAAGTTGTTAATAACAACTTATATACTAACAAAATATATACGTGATTTGTTATTACAAATCATTCATTAATTCTTAATCATAGTAAACATTAATATTAATTTCCTAACATAGATACCTTTTATATCTTGCCTCATATTAGTTAACTCCATATACATGAAATCTTGAATCAACTCATCCATTTATTCCTCGATTTCATATATTTCAACCCACTCAAATTTTTTACATTAAATTATAAATGGTGAATTATAGACCAAATCAGGTCCTTGATCTCATGCAGAGATCCCTAAGTTGTGTAGGTTAGTTGGTACATTAGGTCATAAAGTCAATCACAAATTGTACTCTATATTCAAGCCAAATTGAATCTTTCAAGCTCTCAAGTGAGCTTTCATAGCTAGGATTTCTATCACCCAAGATCATTTGATCTACTCTTTACATCACAAACTGAGATCCTTTTCTTCCCCGACACAAACAACACTCTAAGACAAATATGAATAACACATTCCAAGCGACCCCCACCTTCCTTAAGATGCCTTGCAAGCTACATACTACATTATTATTACCAATCTATAGAATGAGATATTCCAACCAAGTCTAACCTTGATACCAATGCACTTTTCTTTCACCTTGCTCATGGTATCTGCATAGTGGAAGCATCTCTCCCCATTCCTAGCATGACACAAGTCACTCTCACCATTCAATTCAACCCTCCAATATTGTAGGAATGCTGTAAATTTCTATAATGGTATATCTTCAACAACATCATGATAACCAAATATAAGTAGGTGTTACATATAAGAACAAGGTAATGAAAAAAAATCAAATTTTAAACACAAAAAGTATATCAATTCAGGTACAAACTATAATCCCCCCCTCGAATCCCAATCTCACTGCAAAGGTGAGTAAAATATTTAGAATAAAATTGAAAATTTTACTTAGCTAAAACCTATATCTCTCCCTTTATGCATCATAGTGTAATCTTGTATCACCAAGTAGATTAGTCAAGTCAGAGCATTGCAAAGAAAGGTTGTCATAGGTTTGAGCTAATTCCCCCCCCCCCCCCCCCCCCCTTGTGTTTAAAACTTAAAACTAAAATTTCACTCCTATATGATTTTAATAGCCTATATTTCTTTAGTGGTTAAGGGGAAAAGGATAACATATAGGTGTAGTGATAGATCCAGGGCTTGAAACCCACTCCACTCACCTTAATTTTTTATGTAAAGGGTTTTTTCATACAAGAAACTTGAGAGGGATATTTTTTTCAAAAGGGTATATTTTCATACTAAGGAAAACAACTTAATAGTTTTGAAAAAATATTAAAGTGGGAAGGTGGAGGTGCCTTAGGCGAAATATCAAAAAACTACATAAATTGAAAAAAATCCAATAATCAAGGGGGGGAATTAATTCCATCATGTTAGCAATGTAGTGACCCCTGACTGGTGATTAGAAAACAAACCGTAAATTTTTTTTTAATCAAAATTGAAAATCACCCTTACACAACCCACATAATAATCAAACACATGCAAGAAGAAATATAAAATTAATACACATAATTCAAATTTTATCCCATATGGTAAAGTAATTTGTGTTAATCAATTTAACTTTACAGTTCTCTTTATGAATTAACTATGCATATAACATTAGGTATGACTACCTACACATTTCTTGATATAATTGTTCATCCAATTAACTAAGGCATTACAGTTAATCCAATTAAACACGTGAATATGTTCCATTCATTCTATTATTGTGAACAAGAACATCATAAGTATAATTTCATTGATTATCTTCATTTATTTCCATGATAAAAAAAATCCATATTGGTAATGTAAGAATTACAACAATGTATGATTACATTCATTCTCAAATTCCATGTGTTACAAAAATACATAGGTTTACACCTCAAGTTTCATGCCACATTTTATTCCATATGAATAAGTTATTTAATTTGCATAGTTTCCAATACATAATGGTTTTCATAATTTAATATACAATGTTTACAAAAAAATTTCTCGATATATAGTACAATAGATATAATGAACTAAATTGTGACAAATGCATTACCTTTTTCCAAATATCCACCCTAATGCTCAAATACATCTTCTAGAGAAATAGTATCATCAAAGCATTTTAACTCCAAACAAGAGCCTTATTGATTCCTATGCATCTCCCATAAAGTAAGCTTTGACTTACCCTTTACCATATTCAAGTAACACAAACTAGAACTATGACACAAACAAAAAAAAACTTATCAAATTCCCAATACCACCTATTCACATTATTATTTTAAGGACTATAATCATATTTTGTTATCCCCAAAACATCACACGAAAATCCATGAATAAGACAAACAATTAAAACCTACTTGGATGTCCCATACCATCCAAGAATTTTGTTACTATGAGAATCCTAATCCTAGTTATCCAAAACATTAAAAGAGTTATGATATCTTGTAAATATTTCAATATGTGGTTTTAAGTTTTAGATGGTTCAATATTTGGTAGTAAAATAAAATGTTAAACAAACATAGTTTTACTCATTATCATTTTCATGATTAATGTAAGTTTACAAAATATTGTTTCCATGTATATGTCACGAAGTTCTCACCATCCTTGTTTAGATCTTAAAAAAATTCATAAGAATTTTATCTATGGTATTACAAGATTTATGACCCATAATGTTTTCAATATACCCAAGTAATGTATTCAAAGTCTACAAAATGGTCAAGTTCTTCTAGTCAAGAGTTGTTTGTTATCATTATCCGCCTGAGTCATATCATGGCTATAACTTCATACTTCATGTTTAACTTCATATCATGATTATAACTTCATAATTTATGTTTAAAATCTCATCTTGTATATAAAACACTTCATAAAATAGTAATACTATGATTTAAAATTTGTTCCAAGCTCTAGATATTGTGAATAGTATCCGTCTTTTCTATATTACAGGTAGGAATGTAATACTGTGTTCAAATGTAGGTTTTGGTTTGAAATTACAAATCAGATTTGGAGGTTTAGGGTGCAATGATAGGTAAACTAAAACTACATTTCAAAGAATAATTTATTTTAACAATAATACAAAGAAAGAGAAAGTGTAAAGTAATTATAATATCATACATGATGCCATAAACGAGGACCTCTCAGAAACATAGTACCATACATGTGATGTCTCAGGAACATAATATCATACATGAAAACATCTCCGAAACTCTCAAAATTTGTTTGCTTTGTAAAAATTTAAAAACCATGCAAAATCTAAAACATGGTACACATGCAAAATTGTTGAACATATGTTCCTGTGGGCACCTTTTTCTTCAAGACTAGGTAGACCATATAAATTTGGTTGTCCTGTAAAAATTCAAAAACAAAGGAAAAGTCCAAAATACAGTATGCATATGTAAAAAAGTTCAAACATATGTCCATGCGGGCAATTTTTTCTTTTTCTTTTTTAAACAAGCGTTATATTTATAGATACAGAGTGGCTTATGGCCATACAAAAAAAAAAAAGCGCAGCAGGGACCTGAGATGAAATGAAAACAAGCTACAAAATAAAAAAGGTGGCTCTACAAACAGCCAGCAACCAGGTGAAGAAGCCAACTAAACACAAGCTCCAGAAGGGATATTTGAAAAAACTGCACCCTTCCTGAGCCCCTTGGGTTGCTTGCTTTGATTTCCCCAAATGAGAACCTTTTCTATAGGGCTGCTATGAAGCCCGAGAGCCTTCAACTCATCCACAGACAGAACCAGGCCTTTGATGCTGTTGTTGATTTTCTTCAAATCCGTGCAAGCCCAAAATAGAGAGGCAGTCAGAAGAAAAGCCACAGTTTTCTTGTCACGAGATTTTACCAATAGCACCCTTCCTCCCATGCCACATGACATCATCAATCCTACCCCTGTCAGAGGGGTCAACAGTTTCTGTGTCGGGGGGGTGAGTTGCAATCGCTAAGACCACAACAGTGGCAGGAGTTTTTTCCTTATGAACAAGAGGAAGGTGTGCAATCAAGAACAGGGTAAGGGCCCAAGAAAGGCATGCTCTAATCTATAGTCCCCACATAATTGTGCAAGGCAGCATAATAACGATAAAAACAGACTCAAATCAAACATAGACGAGAAGCCAGTAAGAGGAGTAACAGGTATGCAGGTGACCGAAGCTGGAGGAAAAGCAGCGCCGGGGCCATCAAAAGCCATGCTCACAACCTCTGGTTTCAAAATCCTTTTGAGAATGTAATGTCCCTTTTGTAGAAAAATTAGCACAATCTGGATTTTACAGCAAACCCTTATACTGAAAATATTAAATTCTGATTTTTATATTAAAACCATTATAGATGAAATTACAGAATTCTCAATTTTACAACAAATTCTGATTTTCGCAACAAACCCTTAAATCTGAAAATATAAACTTTGATTTTTCTGATAAACAGTGGAAAATAGATTCAGTTCCAAAACTTAGAACAAAATGCAGAAAGTATTTAAGTCACACCTGAACATGAAAATGGAGAATTTACCCGAAAAACAGCTCTCAATGGTGGCGTCAGCCCTAGACATATGACGCCAGACCTAGAAATGCTTCTATTGAAGTGTGACACCCAGCCCTAATATTGATGCCCTAGCGATCTAGAACTTCCACACAACCCTAATTATGTGATGAAGTCGATTTCTGAAATAGACCAGATCTTAAACGCATATGTAGTCCTTGGATGGAACCACCTAAGTTAAATTATCAAGTTATTTCCCTTGCACCACCCCTTTAGCCTATGGGAAATGAAGAATAGGCTATGGGTCTTCCGATTTTTTTAATTCGAAAAGGGGGACATGGCAAAAATCCATTCATAGACATGCATTCGGGATGACAGCAAGACCTTCAGAAAGCTGAGCAATAATAGAGAACTTCGAATGCCAAATGCCAGTATCTTCCAAACCAGTAGGCTCTAAGATCCTCTTGATCATGGAACGAGTATTGTTAGATTCAATATGAAAGTGGAGCTTGAGTCTACGGTCAGGTAGAGCCCCTCGAAAAGAGGCCCTTACCACCTAGAATGGTGGCATCTCTGTAATGTCCCCATTTTTGAAGACCCTTGTAATGTCCCCTTTTTTGGGACATTATTAATATTTATTTTTCATTTGCATTGTAACCCCTTGGCATGCCTAGCGCTACAAGTGGGAGTCTCTTTAGTTAGTTTAATGTGCACATAGGTTAGTTACTTTTATTTATTTAATTAAAAAATAAATAAAGTGCACATAGTCTTAGTATTAAATATTTTAATGAGAGTTTATGTTTTCCCTCCAAAAGGGAAAGGTCGGTCTTTATTGGATATTGCACCCCTTAGTTCTATAAAAGGGAGGTCGCATTTCCTTAGAGGGTTATGTTGGATGATCATTTGATTTCACTCCATGCTTGGAGTATTGGGATGTATGCCCTAGTTCTTGCATTTTGCTCTCTCTCATTTGGAAGCCATTGTTGAAGACATTGAAGACTCTCTTGTTCCATTCATTGTGTTTCATTGTGTTGAAGTGACTTTGTGCATGATTTATGCTTTCTAGCTTTGGCGACTTGTCTAGAGTATTGGCGCATTTTACTGAGAGTAAAATTTGCATGTTATTGAATATTGTGAAGGGTTTTATGGTGCTTTAGATCTGGTTATTATTGCATTAATTAACGACTTGCATAAATGGTTGTTTGGGCATGTTTGCATGTCTATTGAAGTGGTTTAACAATGATCTGCAATAGTGAAATCTTGGTGATTCTAGAGGGGTTTCATAGTGTTTATGAGCATTGTTGGTTTTATTCTAATTATGGCTTGATTAAGCATTTTGGCATGTTTTAAGGGTGAACAAGCTATATTTGTAATCTGATCTGTGTTGGCTTATTTTTCTGAGTGTGAGTAGCCATTTTGGGATGTTTTTGAAGGGTTCTAAGAGCTAGAAATAATTTACATGTTTTATGCTAACCCTAGCGACTGGTTTGGGGATTTTGGGGGCTGTTTTGGAGGGTTTTTGGTGGTCTAAAAATTCAGATTTTAATATCTTTGGAAAACTCTTGAATTATAGATTAGTTTGCACTTTATTTCACGGAAAAAGATGAAGTATTGAGCAAGTTATGAATTTTCCAAGTTTCAGCTGTTTGTGCCAATATTTAATTATATGTTTTATCTACACAGTTTCAGATTTCGTGGGTTGATTTGCATGCCTTCTACTTATCCAAAAATTGTGATCTATAGCTTGTTGGAAAGCTAAAAATATGAAGAATCTTTTGGCATTGGTTTGATAGAAAAATATTGGACGGTGAAGGAGTTATTAATTTTTGAAGTTTGCAGTACAATCTAGTGCATTTATTAATTAATTACTGTTGTAATTAATTTCAGATTTAAGTGATTAATTTCCTAACTAGTTCTCCCATCTAATCCACCACCTTGGCTCACTCCAACCCTATTTGTGTTGTATTGAAGCTAACATTGGATTATTTGAGGTCGAACTAGGAGGGTTTAGTTCTTCTAGAGTCGATTCAATAAATTAAATTGCATATTTGGATAATATCCCAAAAGGGGATATTACAGTGGTATCAGAGCAACCTTCTTCCATCCTTGTGGGTTTGTTTGCAGAATAAATCATGGAGCTTTCCAGTGACAGAAGTTTGAGTACCAAGCTCTATAAGCTTGGGAAAAGGCTCAAGAAGCCTTCATTTGAGAAGAGTGTATTGCTCCACACTCTTGAAGAGGTAGTGAGTTGTTTATGTTTGATAGAACAATCTGATTATAGCTCCATGTTTTCAGTTGTAGCTCCTTTGGTGACACACTTGGCTAGATCTAGCTTGTTGAGGCACGAGGAGGGGGATGTGAGACTTTTGGTCATCACATGCATTAGTGAGATCACACGGATAACAACCCCAAGTTTTCCATATGATGACACTATTATGGAGGAGGTCTATGAGTTCATGATTGGAAGCTTTCAAAAGCTTTGGGACATCACAAACCCTCACTTTGATAAGAGGGTTAAGGTCTTGAAGAACATGGCTAAGGTAAGGTCTTGCATTCCAATGTTGGATCTTGATTGTAATGACCTCATTTTACACATGTTTGAGGTTTTCTTTGATGTTATACACAAGGAACATTCACATGAAGTAATGGATGATATGCAAATAATAATGTCCCTAATGTTGAATGAGTATGAGGAACCTCCACAACCTTTGCATTCCATACTTGTGGAAGGATTGGAACAAAAGGAGTCATGCATTGCTCACTCCTTAGCAAGAAGAGTTGTAAATCAATGTGCAAGCAAAGTAAAGACATGCATCCAAGGTATGAGCACTTTTGTTTTTGATGATAAATTTTTGGCATCTAATGATTGCATGGGTTTGGGTGGGTGCAAGGAGAAATCAAATTTGGTTGATGGGCATGAAGAGGATATTAGTGTCAAGCATATGCATGATCAAGGAGAAATGATGGCAAGGGAATATGTGATGGAAAAATCAGATTTGAAGGGAATTGTTCAACCCCACCATGAGCCATTTGAAGGGCAAGGAGAAGGCATGGTCAATGACCTCACCATAGAAGGGTATACTCATTCATATAATACATCATTTGTGTCTAGTTCTATGTGGCAAAAAGAAGAACTTTTGAAGCATTCATTACATGGTAATAATCTTTTGATGTTTGAAAAATTATTAGTGCCTACTACTTGCATCAAGTTGAACATAAGTGCAAAAGGAGCAGGTTTTCAAGAGGACTATGAAGATGGGCTTGTGAAGTGGTATGTTTATGAAGGAAGGACATCATAGAATGCTTATGGTAATTTGTAATTCTACTGTAATTTTCCAACAACAGAGCCCTAATGGGCAAATGAATGAGGTTTTTCACCCAAGCATGAGTCTCATGAATGTCCCAAGTCATTACCCACCAAGTATGAAGGACTTGTGAGGAAGAAAAAGGGGCTTTGGATGAAGGAATGGTAAAGGGAGCCTAAGTTGTTCCAAACTCAGAAATTTTGAGTTTTGTAGATGTTGGGAGCAGCCCAAGGTATGATATTTTATATTTTATTTCTCCTTCATATATTGAGTTTTGATGGGTATGATTTGAGCATGATAGGGAGATGAATATGGTGTGTAACATGGGGTATAATATCACATTCTTGTTGGTACTTTTGCTCCTAACAATTGGGTGCATGATGGCAAAAGAGAAAGTGATTATCACTCTTCCCAATGATGGAAATCATAACAATAAGCTAGCTGGTCCGTATGAGGAATTCATCATTGGAAGACACAAAGATATGAAGGCTTCAAGTGTTTTTCTCCCTTCCATAAAGGAAAGCCATTGGCACAAAGTAAGGTACAAGGCTCCTTGGTTTCTCTATGATGGCATGCATTATATTCATACAAAGTGTTGTCACCTTGCATTATATTTCAAGCTTTATCTAGATACATGGATATCTCCTTTAACTTTTCCTTGGAGTATAGAAGAAGAGGATCATGGACTATTGGATGGTGAAGTCCATTTTCTTGAATATGTTATGCTTCATGTAATAAGTGCTTCATGAAAATGTTTGGTATTTTTGCATTTTCAATGGAAAGTTTGGAAAAAGTAAAGGAACATGGTAAACTTCTCTCAAGACACTTCATTTGGTTACATGGATATCATGGGAGCCTTTCCTTTTGATCAAATGTTGGGAAAAAAATTCTGCTAGACTCTTTTTTTTTTCTATCTTTTTATCTCTTGGAAGCCTTGAAGGAAGGATGGATCACATGGACTTCACCTTGGATGGTAAGAAGTCCATTTTCAGATTTTGAACAACAGTTATGTCTTCCACTTGGGTGTTTGATTGATCTGCTTCCAAAGGTTGTGTTGGGAATGTTTGGTTGTTGTCGCTTGCATTTGGGCTTCAATGGAAAGTTTGGAAAAAGTGAAGGAACATGGTATGAACTTTTCTCAAGACACTTCATTTTCAACTGTTTTTGGATAATTTTCAGTTTGTTATGGTTGAGGATGAAATTTCGGTTTCGGTTACATGGGAGCCATTTTTGTTCACTAGCTTGATGATCATTCATGTTGGGAAAAAAATTCTGAATTATGCTAGCTGTTGTCCTCTCATTTTTATGGATAATACTATTAGGACCAGCTCCACTATCACTTCCAAAATTCAGATTTTTTTGCATACATTTGGTGACATGGTTGTTGGTGCTTGATTTTGGCTCATGGGTGACTATTTGGGGGTGGAAACCAGCCATCCTAATTCTGATTTTTGAAGGAAGAATGCATGATTACAGCAGTGTTGGGAGCCACATAACAGATTTTGGGGACAACCCATACATGAGAAAGATTTGGGAGCACTCCATGAGAAAGACATGGAGAAGAAACAGGAAAAGTGTTTCTCAACACTTTTCTAATGAGTTTGCTTCATGTGCAGGATTAAAGACGCGTGATGGAAGACTGCTGTCCTATTCATTTCATGAGGGCATTTTTGAGTGGGCATCCTAGGAGCTTAACAAAGCTCATCCTTTTGATGACTCTTTGCCATGTTGAGGACACCATCGCTTGGAAACATGTTATTGATGACCCATCTTTTTGGGTTGACATGAGGGAAAAAAATTTGTTCTTTCCAACTCTTTGCCACTTGACAGGCACTGAATCGAGGCTTTGGATGCTTCTTCTCTTTGGGGCATGATGTATGGATCTATGAACTTGCTATTGCTTGAGGACAAGCAATCTTCAGAAGGGAGGAGCTGTAATGTCCCCTTTTTCGGGACATTATTAATATTTATTTTTCATTTGCATTGTAACCCCTTGGCATGCCTAACGCTACAAGTGGGAGTCTCTTTAGTTAGTTTAATGTGCACATAGGTTAGTTACTTTTATTTATTTAATTAAAAAATAAATAAAGTGCACATAGTCTTAGTATTAAATATTTTAATGAGAGTTTATGTTTTCCCTCTCCAAAAGGGAAAGGTCGGTCTTTATTGGATATTGCACCCCTTAGTTCTATAAAAAGGGAGGTCGCATTTCCTTAGAGGGTTATGTTGGATGATCATTTGATTTCACTCCATGCTTGGAGTATTGGGATGTATGCCCTAGTTCTTGCATTTTGCTCTCTCTCATTTGGAAGCCATTGTTGAAGACATTGAAGACTCTTTTGTTCCATTCATTCTGTTGAAGTGTCTTTGTGCATGATTTATGCTTTCTAGCTTTGGCGACTTGTCTAGAGTATTGGCGCATTTTATTGAGAGTAAAATTTGCATGCTATTGATTATTGAAGGGTGAAGGATCTGTTTTATGGTGCATTTTAGCCATAGTGACTTGATAAATGGTTGTTTGCATGTTTGGGTGTCTTTGAAGTGGTTTAACAAATCTGATCTGCAATATGTTTTGTATCCATCCTAGGTGATTTTGGAGGGGTTTCATAGTGAATTGATTGAGCATCTTTTGGCATGTTTTAAGGGTGAACAAGCTATATTTGTAATCTGATCTGAGTTGGCTTATTTTTCTGAGTGTGAGTAGCCATTTTGGGATGTTTTTGAAGGGTTCTAAGAGCTGGAAATAATTTACATGTTTTATGCTAACCCTAGCGACTGGTTTGGGGATTTTGGGGGCTGTTTTGGAGGGTTTTCGGTGGTCTAAAAATTCAGATTTTAATATCTTTGGAAAACTCTTGAATTATAGATTAGTCTGCACTTTATTTCATGGCAAAAGATGAAGTATTGAGCAAGTTATGAATTTTCCAAGTTTCAGCTGTCTGTGCCAGGGTTTTATCTACACAGTTTCAGATTTCGTGGGTTGATTTGCATGCCTTCTACTTATCCAAAAATTGTGATCTATAGCTTGTTGGAAAGCTAAAAATATGAAGAATATTTTGGTATTGGTTTGATAGAAAAATATTGGATAGTGAAGGAGTTATTAATTTTTGAAGTTTGCAGCAGTCTAGTGCATTTATTAATTAATTACTGCTGTAATTAATTTTAGATTTGAAGTGATTAATTTCCTAACTGGTTCTCCCATCTAATCCACCACCTTGGCTCACTCCAACCCTATTTGGGTTGTATTGAAGCTAACATTGGATTATTTGAGGTCGAACTAGGAGGGTTTAGTCCTTCTAGAGTCGATTCAATAAATTTTCATGGAATGTGTGTAGAACCACTTGTAGCACTTTGTGCACTACCTCATCAATCACGGGAATAAACTATCTTCCATCTCTTAACTTTCTTCAAAAAATTTAGTTCCAATTTGAATAGAGAAGGAAACATTAAATTTAGTTTTAAAATGGCCAATCATTATCTCAATATCAAAGTAGATTTGTAAATAGTTCTCATACTGAGTTATACCATTGCTAAAAAAAGCCATCATCGACGAAGCGACACATACTAATTCTTGAGCTTGCTTAAAAAATAAACCAAAAATGTGTTAAAAATGCTTTTGTGAAGTGAGTATTCAAAAAAGAAAGATAAATGTGATAAAAAAGTAAAAATATAGTGTTAAACTAACCTTTCAAATGTGTCAAACATCTCTCAAAATAAATGTGCAAGAAGTATTCTCCAAATCTGATTCCCACTTTTTGACTATTATAACCTATTCCTTATTATATTAATACCAATTTTAAATCCATAGAATTCGTCAAGAAATTTATTGGATGTGTTTACAAAGTGTGTTTCATGAGTGCTTTTGTGAGTGAATGCTAGGGGCATCCACTCAACACTGGGAAACTCCTTTGGAATCATATTATTTTAAATGCATTTGATTCTTGAAAATAAAATAAAGCACTATAAACCTCTTCCTTGTAGTATAGAGAATAGTGAAGAACATTTTATTTGGTATAATTCCATTTTCGTAAACCATTTCAAATCCATATTGGCTTATACTACTGAAGTGTAACAACATTTTCACCAACTAGATCTGGAGAGATGTTTTCAATTTGAGCTCCAGTTGCTAGTTTTAAACTCTTTCATTCTTGTTGGATTCTCTGTATATCATGAAATAGTTTAGATGTGTGAATTTTCCATTTAGGTACTTATCGAGCCTTTTTTTGGGACTTTCCATAGCCATTTGGCCTAATTCATACAATAGGGAAAATAGGCCCTATTGCCCAATTTGAACCTTCAAGACACCTTTACTAGGTGAAAAAAATGTATATAAACATATTTTATAACCACTCGAGTCATTTTGGATATTATCATAACATGATAACGTAAAAAAAACATCAATTTACATGAAATGAAACACCTCCTACTTTAATCTCTTTCCAACAATGAAAATGAGGATGACGCGGAAGTCAAACAGCTCTCCCAAACTCTTGAAGTTGATTGAACTTCAAATTTGGTGTGGAAATCTTGTCTTCTATCTTTGTCATAAATTTTTGTTAGAAAATGTGATGTTTCTTGTATTAAAGAAAATAATGAAATTTCTCTCTACCTATCTCTCTCCTACACTCGGAAATGAAGTTAAGAATTGATAGATCATGGAAAATAGTAAAATGATTTATATCTCTATCTCTAAACTGGAATTGAAAGTTTTATAAGTTTTGATTGATGGGAGGGGGTAGGATTCATTCCATTTTTTTGTTGACCCATTAATTACAGGATATTATAGGTTGTATGTAGTGTGGCAGAAATGAAATGGTTCTGTACATGATGTTTAATATATAATTAGACCTCTAAAAGTGTATATTTGTACTTGAAAAGAGAAACTGGTATAAATGTTATTGAAATTAATTCATGATTGAAATATGATTTATAACTGCATCAACTGAAAAAAATTGTGAATTTGGATTTAAAAATGTAATCAAAATGTAATTACGTATTCATGTTTAATACATGTTTAGTGTTTTTGATATATGATAACAATAATTTTTGAATTGGTTGACTCTGGCACATCCCTTCCTTAGAAGGATGCGACTGCAGGTCTGGGGCATGATATATTGGGTCTATTGGGTATCCAAATGGAATAGGGAATGGAGAGACGAGGGATAAGATGACATGGGCTGAGCTAGTTTCAGGGAGGGCTGAAACATGGGTTGGTTTTGAGGGCAAGAAATTATCTTGCATCCATATCACTTGGGAATGTGAGTACCCTACTTTAGAAATCCCAGATTCTCTAATTTCTAGAGCTGAAACCAAATTTAAATATGATCTTCAAGGAAATTTTGTGGGTATCCAACCAAATATTGATTTTGTTAGAGGATGGGCTCAATGGAAATGGAAGCCAAAAGGAAATCTAGAGATTGTGGATTTGGCTCATGATTCCTTTTTATTTAACTTTCTGTTGGAAGAAGATTTTATAGGATAGGCCCTGGTTCTTTGGGAAGATGGTATTGAACTTGGATAAATGGTTCCCTGGAAACTTCTCTAGAAAATATCTTCCCAGTTCCTTTCCAATGCGGGTGAGGTTATTAGCTCTTTCGGTAGAATTTTGGGAGCCTAAAGTGATTTTGGGTATTGCCAAGGTTTCGGGGATTCCAATTTCCATTGACCCAACTACAAGGGCTTGCACTAGAATTATAGTTGTTATATTTTTCACTAGTATGGTGGCTGATAAACCTACTCCTTCCTTAAAACCAGGCATGCGGTTTGGTTTCAAGATCTTGTCTTTGAGGATACCTACATCTTTTGTGTCAACTATCGACATTTAGGACATAGCACCAATGCTTGTAAGGCATGAAGGGATTGGGTTAAAAAACTAAGTGAGATGAGATATTGGCTCGTGGGAGGAGATAATTTTCACATCATTTCGGTTATGGGTTCGAACCCTGCTCCTGCTTTGATATTTGAGGATAAGGGTGAACAGTTGGCTAAGTCTAGTTTGGTACCTTTAGCAGTGTAGGTGGAGGAAAAATGGCCTATTTTATTGTAGATCTTGGAACCCCCTACCTTGGATCCACCCACTATTGACTCAAACCAATTCCCTTATGAGCAGTCATTAGAGGTGGAGCTACAATCACCGAATGGTGGGAGTAACTCAGAAGGTAATGATTTGGGAAGGAAAGATAAAGACAATTGAGTATGTGGGTAGAGACGTCAATGAAGGACTAGTGGCTTGCCCACATCCTGTAACATTGAAATATTTTTACATTTTGAAGAACCAAGGGATTTGGAAACCGAATATTTTGAATCAAATGATCTAAAAATAGTTTTGGATCCCTTGTTTCAAAGGGAAAGTAACTTCATTTGAAGAAGAAAGATGGAAATTATTTTGAAAAAAAATAGAGCATTGGCTATTCAGCGTAAATCACTGAAATCCATTGGGCTACAAAATGATAATGGCTCGGCCCCAAAGGTTGCTAATACAAAGATACCTCAGAAATCATGACACATTGATCTTGACTCACTCAATGTTATCGAATTTTGGGAAGGAGAGGGATATCAAGAGTTTATCACTTCTACATTTGGGGATGGTGTTGTTGAAGAGGTGAACGAAGGGTGGAACACAGTGCAGTGATTTTCACTTCTTTTTTGGGTGGTGTTGTAAGACTACTACTTTTTTGTTGTTGGTTTGTTGACTTTTCAGCTTGTTCTTGTTTGGGTTCATGTTTTTTCTCTTTCATTTCTTTATTTGGGTGGTTGGACCCTTTTTATACCAGGGTAGGATCCCTGCCAAAAAACCTTTACCCTTATAATGATTTTAATGGAAATTGTATTTGCATCGAAATAAGATAGTCATGAAAAATATCTAAGTAGGAGATGTTGATTTAGATTATATTAGATGTTGGTTGAGCTCTATTTTTTGTAGACCAAAAAACACTTGTTGTGACCTTAAATCAAGTAAAATACAACTAGTGAAGGTATGATGGTTCTATACTTCATAATCCTAGACATGAAAATTATAAAATTAGTTACTCTTGTGAAAGTGACCTCTTGTAAACTCTTGATGTAAACCCATCAGTGGGTGATGTAATTTAGAGAAATATTTTATCCTAAATAGGCCATCATTCTACCCCTATCCATGTCTCAAACTCTTAAGAAAATAATCACTACATTTCAAATCTTATACGGTGAGCATGCTTAAGGTGTAATGAATGGAAAACTAAACTTTATGGAACTAGAAAATCTCCCAAATATGTATCATCATGTCTCTCCTTTGGATGAATTGTATTAAGATAGTGATACATTGAATCAGGTGGTAAAGGAATCCTATGTGACCAGATGGGGTATTACTTATTACATATTAAAAGATGGGGTGAATGCCACCGAAAAACCCACTATCCTAGTTTAGTTGATTAATGCGTGAGTTTTAACACTTATTAGTGTGATCTCATGGAAGGGACTATACTTAAGTGACCTTCCATAGTATTTTGACCCTTTGGCATCAACCTTGCGTGTTTACTCTTCATAACTTCTAGTCAATAATTTGGTACTCTTTATGTCCTGCAGGTTATAACTTGAGCCTAGTGTGGAGATAGCTCCTTATGAACCGTGTGTTAAAATGTAGTCCCAAATGTAACAAAATATGAAGAATTCATGTGATTTAAAGATAATTGGGTTATTTTCTTCTTAACTTTTTGTGAATGAATTTAGCAATGATCATCTCAATCATAGTTCATACTCCTCATGGAGATGGAAGTGAAACTTGTCCTTGGACCTCCATAGGAGGAGGCATGTGTATGAGTTCTTGTACATTGGAAATGAGAATTTATGTCTCCTAATGCACATAAAATTTTGTATAAATAAATGATTCAATCTTAAGACCTCCTAAGTGGTTATCAATGGACAAAACATTGTACTACATACCAAAGATTGAAATGGTGCCTAAGAAGACATTATGGATGTATAAAGTGAATTTTAAGTCCTTAATTATAACATGTGGTATAAACTTGGGCAGCCTAATAACAATCAAATTAATTATTACTGTTTCAGGACATGTCTCTTGAGAACATGAATCCCCTACTCAGAAACAAATGCTAAGTGACTTGTATGTACCTTAATTGATGTCAACAATGATTGAAATATGTAACGTAATTGTAATAAAAATGAAAGTAAATGAGTTGTACTCTTGGTGTTAAATGTTACAATGAAAGGAAAAAACTTGTAATTTGTAAATGAGAACTTATACTTCTATAAGTTATATGTTTTATAAAACAACGAGTTAAAACAAAGAAACCTAATTATAATGATGATGTAAACTATGGGATCTATGTACATTGTGGATGATGTCCTTTCTTCTATCTTTTTTTATGGTTTTACTATTGTATCATGTATTTTCCTTGGAGGAAATGTGCATCTTTCATCTTCATGATTTTGTGAAAGATTCATTTCGTTTGGGTGAGATTACATCATTGTTATTGGAGGAATAAGGTGTGGTTAGTGAAGGGAGGAATAAGGAATATTGCATGTTTATTTTTTGGGAGGATTCCTTAATGGAGCTATTAGTTATAGTTGTGATGATGATATCTCCCCCATTGTAATACTCATAGATAGGATCAGTAATGTGAGTCATTTCTAATTTTCGTGTCAACCACTTTATTATCTTTTTGTATGAGTGGATCCATGTTTTTGTAAACATGTCATGTGACATTAGGATCTACTTAGTGAGCCAAAGTAATGTATGTAAAAAAAGAAAAGAAATAAATAAATTACCCTAGTTTTATTTTGGCTTGTGTTTTGGTCTTGCATGTGTGGGCGTTACATTGTTCGTCAAATGGTTCAATGGGCTAGGAGATATGGCCCCAATATGTATCAGTAAATAAAATAATAGTAATAATTAGATAGATTTCATTTTTTTTACTTAAGTATTTTCAAATCCATCCCTAAGGTGGATAAAAATGGTCTCCATATAGGATGACCTTTTTTCCCCTTAAGAACCCTTCATATTCTATTTTTAGCAGTTTTTCATATTCTCCATTATATAGCTATATAACAAATTGTTTTAGATAAAGAGATAGATCTCATGGAATACATCTCTCTTATGGAGTTTTCCAATTTGTATACATTTTGAATTGCAATAAAATTAGTTTCATTTTCAATTCTTTCATTGTGAATTTATTGTTATAACACATTAACCACCATCATTAGAGTGTTGTCCACTAGGTTGCTCCTCAATCCAAATCAGTGGTATCAGCTAGGTTATTTCCACTCTTGCATGTTAGAAAACACGAGTGTCAAAATAACAAATGTATGGTGTCTAGACCCATGATCCTTCAGATTACCTTCCTTGTCACTTCAAATGACCTCAAGCAATGCAAGAGGAAATGGGAGATCCCTTCAAATAAAAGCTTGATGAATCCCTTGAGAAGTGAGGAAGGAGATGATGGTAGAATTTATTGATGTCCTCTCTTGGGTCCATCCTTGTAACTTACCCCACCTCCACAAGTGCACCTACATCAAGTAGACCTTTTCAAGGGCCTGACACCATTCAAGGTACAAGTAAATTTTGACATTCTATAGTTTGAAGGAAAAATTGATGCTGATGAATTGGATAAATTTCTCGATTAACTAGAATCATATTTCTTCTATCAATAATTTTTATGATGCTGTGAAAGATAACATTTTGAACTTTGAAAGAAATCTTTATGTCAAAAAATGGTGACAATCATACTCCATGCAAGATTATGATAATGATTATGTAACAGTCTATACGAAACCTCCAGAAATATGGGGTGGTTTTGTACAAGCCATCAGAGAAGAATAATATCCAGTGAAACCTACAGAGGGACCAATTCCAAGAAACTACACTAGTTGTGTCAAGGTTGTGATCAAACAATGTATGAATACACCGATGAGTTTCATACCCTATCAATAAAAAGTAGGTACACATGACACCAATAAGCATCGAAATTCTCAAATATTATAGCATATTGAGATATTACATCCAAGAAGAGATGGAGTTTGTAGACATTAATACTCTCGGGGAAGCCTACTGATATGTACTTCAAGATCATTGAAGAAAGGTCCAAACTAGGGGAAATAGAGATACTTCATATTCCTAAGAAAGGAGAAAGTTGACACCAAGTAGAAAGGAAGGGATGCACCACCATAATAAGTGGTAAAGAAAGTAGGAATGGAAATAAAATCCATGGAAATACATAGGGATGTGGTGTGAAAAGCAAAGAGAAGGTGTCATGACACGAAGGACTGTTCAAGTTGTCAAAAAAACACTTTCTAATAGAGTCATGGGAACCAAATGTAGGAGAAGCCTCCACAGAGAACCAAGGTAAACATGAAGAAGAGGATTTGAATCGTGGATGTAGATCCATATATACCATTTTCACCACACAAATAATTTCCCCACCAAAAGAGGATCCAAAACATCTATTCTCACTCATAGATGTGGGTAAATGGTAAATGGATCTTCACTTTATTCTAGATAGTGGTAGTAAAAATAATCTAATATTTACAGAAATAGTAAAGATACTGAATCTAATAACCACTCCTTATCCATAACCATACTCTATTGGTTGGGTCAGTCAAGGAAGAGACATCCATGTAAATCGACAATGTTGTCTTCCCTATTCAATCAAAATGTTCAAGATGTGGTGTTATGTGATGTTGCACCACTGGTTGTCTGTGATGTACTTCTTGGATAACCATACATGTGGGATATCATGGTGTCTATGAGGAAAGGCCTAGGAGTTCAATCATTACTCTAGGTCATAAGCGGGTACCACATCCCAAAGGTAACCTGTGCTAAATCAATGCAAAGAAATGTCAGAAATTAATCGCTCAAATTAAGAATTTTTTCCTACTCATGATTTAGTCCTAAGGACAAGAAAAAAAATTGCAGTGACCATAAGAGAAATCCAACTAAGACAAACTGTGCAACGGAAATGGATGTATATGATTATATCTGAATATGTATATGTATTTATAGCTCTAACTAGGTGTACCTTTACATTTTCAAGTGAAGCATATAATTGACTTAGTCATCTATAACACCACTCCTGAATGGGATCCTTGTATAGGCACTTAGTAATTGAGAATGAAGAGATCAAGTGTCAGATTCAGGAATTGATTTAAAAGGGGCACATTAAACCCAAGTACATCACCTTGTGGAAGCATGTTTGTTCTTACCCAAAAGAAAGATGGGACATGGTGGTTTTACATTGACTATCGATCCTTGAATGAAATCATAGTAAAGAACCATGATACCTACTTCCATGAATTGATGACCTCCTGGACCAGACTCAAGGGAGATCTAAGTTCTTCACAAAGATTGATTTGAAGTTAGGGTACCACCAGGTTCCCATCGATCCCATTAGATATTTGGAAAACATGCATTCAAATCTAAGGAGGGCTTGCTTGAATGGTTGGTCATGCCTTTTGGGCTCACGAAATGCACTTACAACATTCATGAGGATGATGAATGATATCTTTTGACCATTCATTGATTCATTTGTGGTCATGTACCTAGATGACATTATGGTCTTTAGTAAGACATGGAAGAGAACATGTCAAACATGTCCAATAGGTTCTTCAGACCTTGCATCAGACACAAGCTCTATACCAACATAGAGAAGTGTTCCTTTGGTATGGAGATTATCCAATACTTATGATACATCATTAACAAGGATGGTGTGCATGTGGACCCAAAGAAGATCCAGGTCATCTGAGACTAGCCAACACCAAAAACCATCACTGAACTTTGGAGTTTCTTGGGACTAGCCAATTTCTATTACAGGTTTGTACTTGGTTTTTCTCACATTACATAGCCTTTGAATCAAGTGACACATGGTGGAGAAAAAAATTCATATGGACAAAGGCACAACATGACACATTTATATGAATGAAGGAGAGGCTCTGCTTTGCACCAATTTTCATCTTTCCAGATCTGCAACAATCATTTAAGATAGAAATAGATGCTTTAGAATATGCACTTAGAGCCATCCTCACCCAACATGGGCATCTAGTGGCATACCACAGTAAGACCTTCTGTGACATAGTGTGTAGGTAGCCAGCATATGACAAGGATTTTTACACCATTGTGCAAGGATGTAAACAATAGAAGTGCTACATCCTAGGAAAGGAAACTATTATCCACATAGATCATAAGCCTTTGCAATTCATGTAGACTTAAGGAAAGTTACAAAATAATCATCATTAGAGGTCATCCACGTATCTATAATAGTTATGTAGAAACGTAAATTTGACTACGTGGTTTTAATACTAAAATTACACTAATTATCCTCTTTCCCATCATTTCATTATTTAGTTATAATCCTCTTTTAATTAATTAATTAACCATTATTAATTAATTAAGCCTTTCAATCTCTTATTTAATCAATAAACCTTCTTATTGGTTAAATCCCCCTTTTAAACCCTTCAAATTCTACTAATTTCCCTCTAAATCATCTCCAAATGGCTTCTTAAGCTTGTCTTGGTCTATTAATTAATCCTAGTTGATTAATTAAATCACCTCCAACTCCCATGAGTTGCTAATATCTAATTAATCTCTTCTAATCATACTTATCCCTTTCTAATTCTACTTTACCTTTATCCCACATTCACTAGGTTGCAAGCTTCTCCAAAACTGGAAAGCTATATAAAGAACCTAGTACACCATGTTTCAACTTACACCATGTCCTTGTAAGACATTTGCACTTGATAAGAGAATTTTCATGTTATTGGAAAGCTTTGTTCAAATCTCCCCTTTTCTACTTGGCAAAGAGTAGTAAGAGAAGAACCAAAAATGACAATCAAGCCATATTGGTGAGATCTCTTCCTCTTCCTTGGAGAAATTCCTTGATCGTGCATGGTTGCATTTGGTTCACAAAGGAAATATATACAATTAAAAGCACATCCAACAATCAAAGGAGGTTTGCATTTAATGTTTTATGCATAGTTAGTTAAGCTTTCCTTTCATGCTTTATCATGATGTTTTTGCTTAAATTAGACTAAGTTATGAATCTACTTGGTGTTAGGTTCATTTCATTAACTTAGATTAATTTAAACATGGCATACATATGGCATTCCTGGTGGGAGACTCCTTTGTCTCACGTGCATTCATTTATGTTTACTTTAAAGCTTGATTTTTTTCCATTTCTAAAATGTAAAGTTCTTTCAATTTGTTAGAATTTCTTGATTTTTGAGCATGTATGTTAGTGTTTGGTAGTGTTGAGTCTTCTTTGTAGGTATAAAGGAGGTGAAGTGCTGTCAAAATTGGATCTTGATAGGAAAAATTCAAGCTTTCTTTATGTTTTCATTTTAAAAGCTTCATTTTTCATCATTTTACATGCTAACTCTTTCAAATTGTTAAAATTTCTTGTTTTTTAGCATGTATGTTAGTGTTTGGTAGCGTTGAGTCTTCTTTGTAGGTATAAAGGAGGTGGGTTGCTTCAAAATTGGATCTTGATGAAAAAAATTCAAGCTTTCTTCATGTTTTCATTTTAAAAGCTTCATTTTTCATCATTTTACATGCTAGTTCATTCAATTTGTTGAAAATCTTAAGTTTTTGAGCATGTATGTTAGTGTTTGATAGTGTTGAGTCTTCTTTGTAGGTATAAAGGAGGTGGGTTGTTGTCAAAATTGGATCTTGGTGAATTTTTTAAAGCTTTTTGTTTTTTTTTGGGATGTTTTTTTGACTTTTTTGAGTACATGTTAAGTGCATTCCCGTAAGAGCATATGCGTAACCTACCTTCCAGAGGCCATAAATTTTGCTCCTGAACTCGAAAAGACTCCATTTTTTTTGCAACAGAAAGGTATTGAGGTGAAATATGAAATGAACAACATAAATTTTGGATTTAACCTTACAGAAAAATGTAGGGTTTCCTTTCTTATAAAATTGGTCATTTTCTTTGCATGTTAGATTCATTTTAATTTGATCAACACCACATATGCTCTTCTCTTGCACTTTCGAGTGACCTTGAGAATCAGAAATGGCTATGATTATGGATATTTTTCTAACATTATGGTTGTCATTTGTTTAGAAATGGTGCTAACATTTCAAATATTTGTTGGAAATCTCCTTTTTGCTATAATTTGATCGAAACTGCGTATGCTCTTCTCTTGCACTTTCAAGCGATCTTGAGAATCAGAAATGAAAATGATTTTGGATGATTTTCTAACATTTTGATTGTCATTTGAAAATATGGCTAACACTTGATATTTTGGTTTAAAAATTTTCATGTTGGTTTAATTTGATCAAACACCACATATGCTCTTCTCTTGCGCTTTCGAGTGATCTTGAGAAACAAAATTGGTTGAGATGTTTAGTATTTTTATAACATTGTGCTCATATTGAAACCTACTAATTGTTTGCGTGTAGGACCATCTACACTTTTCAAAGATCAAAATTGAAAAAAATTACTAATGTCTTGTGTGTAGGTTACCTTAGTCAAAGAAAGGTGTTTAAGACAAATCACATTTTAAATCAAGATAAAAAAGAACAACTCACACTGTATTTGTAGGTTCAGATAAGGGTTAAAACCCATCTACTTTAAACTGTGGGAAGTGATTTGGCTTAAGCCATAAAACTCATTGTGAGGAGTACCACAGGAACCCCAAAGTAGTTGACACATTGAGGGAACTGGTTGACGAAATGGGAAGTGCCCCATCACCTACTTGACTAGAAAAACCCATGAGGAATGCTAAAATTTTTCCATATGAGGCCTCTTTCATTAATTTGATTGTGGGGTAATGGTCCTTTGTTTAGAATTTATTCTAAAAAAGTGTACCTCTCTTAGAAAAATATTGGTGAGTGTTGAGAACAAACTATTAGGGATCCATTTGGAACCGGGGCCAACTTTTCCATATCCATTATCATTGGTATTAAATTCTTTACTAAGAAAAATTGTCTTAGTTTCCACCTTGTTTTAGAACAAGGTGAAACTCTACCAAAGTTGCACCACGTATTTTTGGTTATGAAACATTTTAACATTCCCCTTCACAATTTTGGCTCCCCCTTTATCAAAAGAGCACTATCTAAAGTGCTGCCAAAATTGTACCAACCATTTTTAGATACTTAAACCTTATTTTCATTAAAACTTGATTTGAGTGTTGAAAGTGTTTTTACACTGCCCACATTGTATCAATCCATTTTTGATACTTAAATATTGTTTTCTTAAACTTGATTTAAGTTTTGAAATTATGTTGTTATGCTACTCGCATTGTATCGACCATTTTTGATACTTAAACCTTTTTTTCTTAAAACTTGATTTGAGTGTTGAAAGTGTGTTGTTACACTGCCCACATTGTTTCAATCCCTTTTTGATACTTAAATATTGTTTTCTTAAACTTGATTTAAGTGTTGAAATTGTTGTTATGTTGCTTGCATTGTATCAACCATTTTTTATACTTAAACCTTGTTTTTCTTAAACTTGATTTAAGTGTGGAAATTTGCATTGTTACGTTGTCAAAATCATATCAACCCCTTTACTTAAACCTTGTTTTCTTCAAAACTTGATTTAATGTTGAAATTGTTTGTTGCACTATTAAAACAATTTTGTTCATTTAATGTTGAAAATTGTTTTGTTGCATTACTTTGTTAATTTAAACACAATTTTCCTTGTTACTTTCATTACATTTCACATCTAGGAAAAGCTTCCTTTGCAGTTGTTACTTTGTTAAAATTTCATCAACCATTTTGACATTCACACTTGCAACTTGTTTTCCAAACCTTGCTTGATTTTCAAAATTACATCATTATGTTTCTTGTCTTCCTTAGATTCCCTTTAGAAAATCACACGAGCATCCCTATATTTGCAAAATGTCTAGTTGGTCGCCGTTACACTACTCAAATTGACATGGAACTTCCTTCACCATGAAGGAGTTCAATCAAACAACCTAGGTCTAAGCATTCACATCAAATGATGCCAATCATAATTAGATCTCAGTGGTTCCTCACACTATTGACAATAGGAAACCCATGTACTATTTTCCACTTCCCCACCTTCATCTCCTAGTTAATGGTATGATTCTAAATTCTTCTAGTCCATTATGATTCTTCTAGTCTATGGTATGATTCTGATTCTCCTAATCAGTCCATGCTTCTGATTCTCTAATCATTCATATGCTTCCAGATTCTCCTCATTAGATATCTATTCTTCTAATTCTCCTAATCATTCTATTCTTTGATTCTCCTCAGTCTCCTGAGCCTTATCCAATCAAATTTATTCTAAGGAATAATCATTCACCTCAACAATATCTTCCTCCTTTGAGGATCTGTGTCAACTTCGAAAATTCCTCTAATCAAACATCTAATTTGACTCTTGAGTCACGGTCCTCTCTTTTCCCACAAGAACCCCTTTATCAGTTTCCTCAACAAAGTCTTCCTCCATTAAAGATCAATGTGTGACTCCAAATTCCTCTAATCAATCATCCAAGTCAACCCCTACATCACAATCCACTGACTTGCTACACGATCCTCTTTTTCTACCTGCACTATGTCATCTTCTAAAAAACCCAATACCAACCTATCCTAAATCCACATCTAATTATACTCTTGAGATAAATCCATCTACTTCATCTCTTGAGTCATCTTCTTCTATCAATCAAAATCCAATCCCTCTTCGGCCCTCGATCCCTTTCAACCATGTTTTATGCTATCATCCTTATCAATCTTCTAAAGACCAATGTTTTCCTTCACGTCAAACCAGGCACAAGAAATGAGGTGCTAAGATATATTTTTGAAGCACTATCCAATTCCTTTGTGGGAGAAATAAGGTCAAACCATCCCATCATCTCCATCATCAAACATCTTCTAAATCTTCAACACTTGTTGGACCCCTTCCTTCCAATCAACCTACTATCATCGACCAACAACGACCCATACCGATCAATTTATTTCAGAATGAAGAAGCAATCAAGAGAATTCATGGGGCTACAAGATGACATTCCTCTAGAGGATCACAAAAAAGGATTCAACTTTTGACCTCGATGCATTCACGTATTGTGGGGAAGAGGTTGAGTCCTATGGTCAGCAAACAGAGGAAAAGCCTAAGATCATACAAATTGATCCTCTTGTTCTTCCATCTTCATCACATTTCCCATTACATGGTGAAATGACTGGGTCTATCATTGGTCCCTTGCCTATCTTCTCATCACCTAATCATTCATTACATATCACACCTCAATCATAATCTCTCCTTGGGTCACCTCTGGTATCCTATGATATTATACTATTGGGTCACCTCCTAGTAGCCCATTATCTTCTATTAGTGGGTCACCTCCTAGTAGCCCATTATCTTCTATCCTTGGGCCACGTCCTAGTATCCCTTCATCTTCTATCTTTGGGTCACCTCCTGGTAGCTCATTATCTTATATACTTGGGCCACATCTTAGTATCCCTTCATCTTCTATCCTATGGGACACCTCCTAGTAGCCCATTATCTATATTTGGGCCACCTTAGTAGCCCATCTCTTCTATATGGGACACCTTTTGGTATCCCATTCTATATCTATGGGACACCTCCTGAGTATCCCATCATCTTCTATTTATGGGACACCTTCTGGTAGTCCTTTCATCTTCTATTTATGGGACACCTCAAAGTATCCCATGGTCTTCTATATATGGGACACCTCCAATTATCCCATCATATTCTATTCTTGGGCCACCTATTAGCCCATTACCATCAATTCTTGGGCCACCTCCTAGTCCATTTCCTTCAATCCTTGGACCATATCCTATTTTCCATCATATCATCCCTCTATCAACAACTTGTGGAAATCCCACCATCATCCCTAACATTCCTATCATCAATCCCAAATATCCACTTTCTTCTCCCACTTCTCAGGATCAAAAAAATCACACATTAGCTTGTATGAAAATCAAAAGTTTCTTCATCAAGCTAAAATAAAAAATCCAAAGAGCTAAAGCTCCCAAAAATCCAACACTCACAAATCCAATTCAAAATGTGATTCAAAAATGCACACCAATGCAACCAAAGTATGGAAAAAGTGCAAAAATCTATGGATAGGGAACTCAAGCTCCCACATACAAAATCCATGTTTCAAGATAAGTCACAATCACTTATCGAGTATGATCTCACCATGATCATCGAGATTGGAGATAATATCACTCTTGATAAGAAAAATCTCCTAGTCTCCCTCATCAAATAAATCACAAACATTTTTGTTGGATCCTATCACACAAAGTGACATTGTTGGTCCCAAATTCCCAATCCATCCATCATTCATCCTCCCTATCATGGATATTTTTCCTCTCCCACATTATGGTCTTTCTTCGTGTGGTTTTCCCCTTCAAAAACCATCAAAAATATAAAAAAAAATAAAAAAAAAATGAGAAAACATTAAAACATTACAAAAATATCAAAGGTACAAACATCAGACATTACAATCAGGTTTTGCATACACATGGATGTTCTTTCCTTTCCTTCCATTCCTCTGCAAATCACCCACCATTTTCATCCCTTCGATGATCTTTTGGTTAGTCTATTCACACTCATTGTGTGACATTTATCTATATGGTATCTGTTTGACCTTGGTCTTTCATCACCTTGGTAAATTAAAGAATGACTTGACCTCTTAGAGATCCTCTCATTATCACACATTTAATAAAATTGTTGTGAAGACCTTTGGGCATATTTGTTGACACTAGCCAATGTCATCATCACAATCACTTCCACATCCTTCCATCAAGCCATCAGTGGTTCTTAACCCCTTATCAAAACAATTGAGAGAGCTGAAATAATTTTCAGAAAGAAAAAATCAATCAAAAAAAAAAAGAAAAAATCAATATAACTCTCTCTTGGGGTATTTCCAGTATCTCTATCAGGGATATGGATTCCTGGTTGGTAGTAGAGAAATGATGTTACTAGAATTAAATACATCTCCATCAGGCCTATGGATGCCTAGCTGGTAGTGGAGCAATGTGTGGCTCTCCTTCCACCCTCCATTTACCAATCAACTTTCCAAATCAATCATTCCTACACATTGGCTAGTTTTTCCTCACTTATTTCCTATCAAATATTCACTTCAAGAGGTAATTAATTTCCATGTACACACACTGGATCTCAATGAGAAAACATGACTAGTATGTTACCAGGTGTTATTTGGACCTTGTTCAGACTCTTTCTTTAGTCTATGTCTTGTCTCACAATTTGTGCCTTTGGCTCATCACCTTTTCATCATGAGTATTCTAGCTACATTTTCCATATCCTTCCATAACATTTACACTATTCTTTTGCTTCATTCAAAACATCCATGTGTATAAGATTTCCTTTTTACCATGTTTGAGGGAAACTTTTTCTCCTTTCAATAAACAATATTCTAATTCTTTCTATCATTTATTCCTTGGGCAAATTGCACTAGGTGCATGCTCATTACTTCCTAGCACTTCATTGGTTTGAGTTCGTCATCATGTTGAACCTATCCATCTTGGCCTTAATCTTGCTTTTCTTCTTCTTGTATATTATGCAAATTTTTCCCTTGTATATTCCAACATTTCGCTAGGGGCATATTTGCATCTTTTTTTTCCTATACATAATTTCAAAAAAGTTTCAAAAAAAAACTTGGTAAAAATTCACAAAATCCAAAAACATTGGTAAAATCCAAAAAATCCAAAAACATTGGTAAAATCAAAATCCAAAAATTGGTAAAATTCAAAATAAAAAACCCAAAAATCCAAAAACATTGGTAAAAATCCAAAAAATCATAAACTCTATAAAAAAAAAATCCTATAAAATCCTACAAAACATCCTACTTCAGTGCTTTA
This sequence comes from Taxus chinensis, assembly GCA_019776745.2. Classification (NCBI taxonomy): domain Eukaryota; kingdom Viridiplantae; phylum Streptophyta; class Pinopsida; order Cupressales; family Taxaceae; genus Taxus; species Taxus chinensis. The sequence continues at coordinate 22,332 of JAHRHJ020000258.1, read as the reverse complement.
TTGTTCTTGCACATGACATGTAGATCATATTGTGATCTTCCTATGTACAAATGTAAAATAGTCATCATCAACAAAGCTGGTTTTCTTGTTGTGTCTTGTCTTCCCCATCATATATCATTTCTTAAGGAAGTTTCATAGTGCATGTTGGTTTTCATGGGACTTTTCCATGTCCTTTGTCTATTCCCTTGCATGTATCCTTTCTTGGGGCATCATTTTAACCCTTGTCATATAACTCAAACATTTGGGAAATGAAGCTAATAACAAAAACATTGGTACAACTTTCTTGAATGTTGTTTGTTTGAGTTTATTTGTGCTTGTTTATTTTCTTTCCTTCTTGTTTACTTTCTCATATATTGCTTTATGTATTTTTCTTTGAGTCAGTCCTTTAGCAATGAATAAAATTGGTATTATGGATCTTCATGTCATTTTACCCTTTTTTGTATGCTTATATCAAATAAAAAGGTATTTCTAATCCAAGATGGTACATATACTATGTCACAATCTTCCCATCCATCATCTATCTTATCTTCCATTCTCACTAACTTTCTACCTATCATTTTCCAATTCTCCTCCATCCCTTGCTTCTTCCACTTGAGACATTGGCTCCTACTCAATCAATCAATTTAAAAAATGGCCAACCAAGCCAAGTTTGAATCCCTTCCATTGCTACATGAGTTTTTTTCCCACAGGATCTATTAAGAAAAGCATCTCATGCAATAGTGAGATTATTTTTATCTTCGACCATGATTCTTCTTCTTTCTTCTTTTTTTGAGCGTCAATCTACCTCTTCTATCACCCCATTGACACTCAAGGGGGCATCATTCATCCTATACTAATTTTACTTCTACTTCTTCAAATTGTCTAAAATTTTCTACTATCTTTGAAGTGGTGTCACTTATGCACTACACCACATCAAAGAGGGGCAAATGTAGACACCTAAATCTGACTACGTAATTTTAATACTAAAATTTCACTAATTATCCTCTTTCCCATCATTTCATTATAATTAGTGATTTCGCTAATTAGCTAACATTCCCGTTCATATTGGTCAATTAACGACACTTCATTAATTAATTAGCTTCATACCCATCCTGATGCCAATTAACACACTTCGTTAGTTATAATCCTCTTTTCATGAATTAATTAAGCCTTTTTAATCTATTATTTAATTAATAAACCCTCTTATTTGGTTAAATCCCCCTCTCAAATCCTTCAAATTATACTAATTTGCCTTTAAATAACCTCCAAATAGATTTTATAAGCTTAACTTGGTTTATTAATTAATCCTAGTTGATTAATTAAATCATCCTCCAACTCCCATGAGTTGCTAATATCTAATTAATATCTTCTAATCATATTTATCCCTTTCGAATTCTATTTTTGGGCTTTATCCCACATTCACTATGATACAAGCTTCTCCAAAACTGGAAAGCTATATAAATAACCTAGTACACCATGTTTCAATTTACACCATGTCCTTGGAAGACATTTTCACTTGATAAGAAAATTTTCATGTTATTGGAAAGCTTTGTTTAAATATCCCCTTTTCTACTTGGTAAAGAGTAGTAAGAGAAGAACCAAAAATGGCCAATCAAGCCATATTGGTGAGATCTCTTCCTCTTCCTTGGAGAAATTCCTTTGATCGTGCTATGGTTGATTTAATTAGGTATCATACAATTCAAGTAGGACATCCAAAAAGTAGGAGGTTTAGCATTTAGTTATTTTATCATGTTTATGCATAGTTAGTTAAGCTTTCCTTTCAAGCTTTATCATGATGTTATTTTACTTATATTAAATAAGTTTTCAAGCTATTAGGTGTTAGGTTTTCATTAACTTAGAAATTTAAGCATAATTAGTTTTACATCTTGTACATAGATTGACCCAGTGGTCAACCGGAGAGTTCTTTCTTTAACCGAGTGTTGTCACTCAAATATTCCGAATCCATGTAGTTCTCTGTGTGTGCATTAATTATGCATAGGATTCCCTTGTTCAAGTGCAGTTGAACAGGAGGTTTTAGATAGAATGTAGCAATGTAGTAGAATGTGCTGATGGAATAAAATCAAATTCCCCTTTATGAAAGGGGTTCTATGCGGACTTGTTGGAGCCCTTATTATTAAATGTATGTTAGATGTGAAAATTCCTTGGAGTGCTTTAGGTTCCTTTTACATGTCATTTTAGAGTAACAGATAGTAATGCTTATTGTTTGGTCCTTTATTTTGAGTTTCATAACTATGTATTTATGATGATTATCTTCTTTGAATTTCATATTTACAATTGGAAGGCTGACCCATAAGTTAAAAAGTTTTCAAAAAGATAAAAGAGATGTACAAAAGAGTGGCAGTAAGAGTAAGACCCTGTAGAGATCTACATTCACAAAAAAATAAAAAGCGAATGCGCATGATGTATCTTTAGAATATTGATAACAAAATAAGAATCTTATCGACCTTGCATAGTAAACAAATTGATAACTGAATGTAAGCAAAAAATCATAACAAATAGTAAATGCAAGAATCCACTTTTCAAATTCTCGTCATTCTTCAGTGTGATGTAATGAGTTTTCTCCAAATGTCATGTGAAGATGAGTAACATCTAGCTAGGTTCAAGGTCCTTGGTTCTGTTCCTATTCCGTACAAAGAGTGTGGAATTCATGAAATTATACAGACAAAGCGGCCATTTAAAAATCTTCAATTTTACCAAGCCAAGCATGAACCATGCAGAACAAGACTGTATAATCAGGAATTCCAGGTTTTTTGTGTTAGTAGATCTTAAAATATGTATCAATGAAGCATTGAGCATGGAGTGTGAAGGTTATGTTATTTTTATTTGAAAGTTTTTAGACCCTAAAAATTTGAGTGTAAACCATGGAACTAATTGCATCATAGGGTTGCATGATGATATAATGTGTATATCAATGTGTGTAAGAGTACTAAGAATTAGATTTAGTGTGAAGCACGAAGTTCCATAGTAGATTTATAGAAAAATGATGATGTTATGAGGTGGGATGAAAGTGCTATGCCCCCCAATGTGAGAATGATAGAATCAATCTAACAATATTGAAGGGAAATGTACCCTCCAGCTGACAGAATATCTGAAGCAATAAAGGCATGTGAAGATGCTAAAAATTGATGAAATATTCCTCGATAGTCAATGGCGTATGTGTGAAGGACACCTATGACAGGTGAAGATAGTGGATACCAACATGTATGTAAAGGGGTTTCTGCAAGTAGGGGATATTAGGTTGAAGAGATGAAATAATGGATCGATGTGAATGACAAGGTCTTCAAGTAGTGAGAGTGCGAGATAGGAGATCTAATGGTGAAGAAAGTGTCATATATTTGAATTGCCGATGAGATCTAGATGCTGAAGTTGGTGATTAGAAGGATGTCATCAAGAGGAGGTAGAAGAAAATGGTGTGCATGGTCGACCACTAAAGAACAGTGACAAATCTAGCTTAGTGTAAATAAACTTGAGATTGTTATAAATTTTTCTGAGAGGGAATGGCTTGGGTAGCATGGAGACAAGGAAGATCCTAAGAGCATGTCCTAGGCAACCATCAATTAAAGATAGCACTTCGAATGAAACAAACATGGTAAGATGGCCAAATGTGAATGAAATAAACATGGTAAGATGCCTGAATTGTAGTGGGAAGTTCAGATGTAGCAAAAATCTCAATTACTAGCAAGTGGATATGAGATATTAATATTGGAAATTTTTGATAGCCATGGAAGTGCAATTGATAACACATTGATCAAAATTGTTTCCGATGGGTATACACTTGGTGTTATTGGTAGTATTTGAACCAATAAAATCATTTTATGATATGTGGTGAATTGGCAGAAGTGAATGTAACATGATTAATCTTGATTTACAATGAAATGACTAGTGGTGATGCATCAACAAAGAAATAATGAAGTCAAGGGGCCGTGATGAAGGATGGAAGCACAACTTGATATGTATGATTTTGAAGTATCAAGAGCTTGCATTCAATTTTGGAAAATGATCATTCTCATATGTTTAGCATCTCCTCTTATCATTGATTGGTTGAGAAATAGAATGGATCATATCTCAATAATGAATAATTTTCAATAAGATCTTGAATGAGATTCTTCGTGTTCTTAAGAAATTCCATGAAGTAGAAATTCTGATCCAATGATGATGTCACATTCAGTATTTTCTTCATAATTATGAACACAATGCAATATGAGTTAAAGTTTTACGGTTTTGAAAGGAACGATAACCAGATCATACCAAGCCAAGAACACAGATGCTAATCAAACACCACGATCAATAAGATGAAAGAAATTTTCCAGAATAACTTTACATAAAACCTTTGCAAACAAATGAGAAGAAATATCATATATTATTATGGAACTCAATGCAATACATTGAGAATGGGCCTTGCTTAAATAGGCAAGGAATAACAATCTAAGAACCAGTCAAGGTCGTAGATCAAGCCATAAATCAAGGAAATAACTAGTCATCAAAGAACTAGTCAAGACCATAGATTTAGGAGAGAACTAGACATCAAGGATCTAGTCAATACCATAGATCAAGGAAAGAACTATAATACCATAGATCAAGGAAAGAACTATACCTAACAACTAGATAATATCTCCTAATATCTAAATAAGATAAAAGAAATATCCACACACATAAGTGGGTGAGGATAAATACAAGAAAGGTAAATAAAATACCTAGGTGAACATGAGCTAAGGTAAATACCTACTCTAACACCCCCCTCAAGTGAAGTTAGGGCCAAAATAGATGTGGCATGTCCATAGTATGAGTCCCGAAAACTAGGCCTGATGAGGTACTCATGTACAATAACTGGGAAAAAAGGGACACCGCAAGGTACCCAAAACCAGTAACAACAAAGTAAAGAGAGTAAAAATCCACTCCAAGGCATCCCAAGAAGCTTGGCTCAAAAAACTCATACAATGTTGAAGAATTTTGGTGTGCACTATGGTCTGAATCCACTGCTCGATCACAAACACTCATGGATGAATTTGAGCTCATCTATATACTCAAAAAAATTATCAACTGACACTGGGCTTCACCAGAATAGCTCCATACAAGGAGATTGTCAACGGAGTGATGTTGAAAGTGCAAAAAAATACCAAACATAATTCGATCAACTGCTGCAAATAGGTGTGCCACGATCCAAGAATAATAACCAAAGCAACAAGGAAAGGACACAAAATCTAGAGTGTCACAATCCAAGAAAAGCCAAGGTAACAAGGCAAGGACACAAAACCCGAAGAAGCAGGATCAACACCACACCCTCCCATACTGCTGAATGGGTGGAGTGATGCTACAAATCTGTATGAGTTGCCTAAAATCAACTACTCGAACACTGAACAAATAACACTGGACTTCACCAGAATAGATCCCCCACAAGAGATACTGTCAACATGCCAAAAGTGTCGAAAATACAGATACAAAATCTCTCAACAAACAAGAGAGATACACTACACCTGCTAAAGAAAAATGCTCAAAACAAGAAGCATCACAATGCAGAAGGTATAGAAAGTGGAGCAAGAGGCCAAATGGTGGAGGAGCCATGCCTGTAGAGTCCTCTCAACGAATGCCTATGTCACCACCATGAGTGATCAGATATCCACCCCAAATCAACATGGATGGATGAAGAAGATGCCTGCATATGACTTGGTGTAAAATGCAAAATGGGTGCATGTAAAAGAACATCAGAATGTGTGTCAGGTTGATCATGTCTGACAACTAAAATCTTAGGTTTCTCAATCCTGACTGAAAGTGCAGAACTCATGTGTTGCTCATGATCCTCAGAAAGAGTCGTACGAACAAAAAAAGAATCTCTGTCAATGTGTGATCCCAATGAAGTATCTTCTCAAAAAATAACGTCATGACGATAATTCCACTTAACATGTGGAATAGAGGAAACAATACCTTGTGAATGTCTACCAATGACTCTACTAGTGAGACCCATAGAACGAAGCATGAGAGAATGAAATGTAGTGGTATGCTTCTCAAAAAATCCATGCAGCTGAGCAGAAGTAGGATACACAACATGTGGTACTATAATAGGCACAGATGTGGAAGAGCATGCAGTAACAAGCCTCACAGGTTTAGAAGCATCAAGAGCAAGAACATGCTCAAAGACTAACAGATCAATGTCAATGGGTACAAGAGCAATAGCTGCAAGTGGACTAGGAGCATGGATATGACTGTCCACAATATCATGGTGATGTTGTAGGCTAACAAGTTGTTGCTACAGGGAGTGTATTATTGTATCCTTATCATGAATGAGTGATTGTAGAAGAGAATTCACTTCTTGAGTGATCTATTTTCTTCCACAAAAATTTTACAATATCCTCTTGAAGTCCACATACTTCAGAGAAAAGCATATCATTCTCAGAATCCATGATAGGTACAAACTAACTCCCAAAAGTTTAGGACGTCAAGCTCAACCAAATTACATCCACAATTGATTACAACACTCCTCCATATTTGGAACTTTATAATTATAGTGCAAGTCTCAAAATAAATATACTCCAATGGAAAGAGCACAAAAAAAAATCACTTTTGCAAAAAATGGCACTCAAAACCAAGTTACCGATCAAAAGATACAAGCTTTTTAATATTCTATTTATTTTAGTTGCCACTAAAACAAACAAATTGTTGTTTCCTTCACCGCACAAATAAAATTAAAGGGGGCTGAAGTTTAAGCACCTATTAGTAGGAATCACAAGCTTATAAGCCCTCAGGAAATACTTGAAGAGACTAAAAGGTAGTAAGTGAATTGTTGAGAATTTTTTGAATGAGGATAGGAATAACTAAGAAACTAGTCAAGAAAGAACAAGTCATAATATTTGAGTTCTAGTCATCAACAATTAACTAGTTAAGACCATAGTCAAGGAAAGACCTCTAGGATCACCCCGAAGGATCAAGGAAAAATTGATACTTAAAGATAATATCTCCTTGTTATCTAAATAAGATAAAAGAAATATCCACACACATAAGTGGGTGAGGATAAATACAATAAAGGTAAATAAAGTACCTAGGTGAACATGAGCTAAGGTAAATAGTACTCTAACAAGCTCATGAATAAGCTTATCACTCCATTTATGAACTGATCAAGTAGGGTGATAACATCAAATCTTCTATTTTGAAACAAGTCAACTCAGTGATGATTTGTTGAAAAAAAGGGATTATATGGGAGCCTTTAAAATATTCATGGGAAATCATCATGATAACAATTTAGCAATGACTCAAGGTGGAATCTGAATGGAGATGAAAGACCAATTGATTATCGTCAACCCAGGAAATGGGTTGATAACCTTAGATGTTATTGATCTAAAATTGATTCTAAGTTGTTGAAAAATCCAAGAAAATCCTATGATGATCTTAATATTCATGAATTTTGAAAGATGGTTTTGAGAATAATAAAAAAAATGATTTGACTTCTGGGGCTTTAAGTTTTAATGGAGTTGTGGAAGAGACCAGAATTGTAAGTTAACATACCAAGCTATTGGTAATACAAGAATCAAAATGGGCTATTGTGTGAATGCAATAGCAGACATGCATTCTTTTCCAAAGCATATAGGAGATGAAAATAAACCTAAACTACAACAGGTATGATGTGCATTTGCAAGACTTAGAAGAATGAAGAAACTAGACTAATATGTAGAAACCGAAGAAGAAAATTCCAGATTAGTAACAGTGATTAACATAGATTAGGTTGATCATTCTTAATTTATTTATTTTCATAGAATAACTTTTCTAATTCTTTCTTTCATCTGATATGGTTCTTCAATCATTTAAGTGATGAATAAGAAGATGTGGAGGCTACAAAAACTTCTTGTTATTGCCTCTTAGATATGCCAACATGTAATTTCTTACCTACAAGCTGAAATTTAGATTATCTTTACCTTCTCTGTGGACAAATTTTTTGCATTCTCTAGCTTATGGTCTAATGGATGTCTTGTACCATGTATTTTTAAAAAGGAAAAATTCTATAGGGACCTAATGTTTGAATAAGACCATTACATATGAGCATCAGATTTGTATCTTTTGTGTTTCTAAAAACTTGTCACCACGCATAATGCCCTTGGACAAATCCTTTACAAAATCCTTCTACAAAGAGGACCATTGTAAACTGGATTTTGTTATCTGAATGGCCCATGTAACATCTGAACCCTAGTGCCATTTATATTTAAAATAATGTCTCTAGTTGCTGATGAATTTAAGAACATTAAAAGGTCATCCTGGTAAGGGATTACATTTCTCAGAATTAGTCTGGGAAAAACTTCAAAGGATATGGGCCATCATGAAGGCCAGTTTGTATAGCTGCTAACAAACTATCTTATGAAATTGTCAAACCTAAGGTCCATTAAACAACTATAATATGCTAGCATTTAATCCTCTTCTAAACTTTCAAGAAGTGTCAACCCTAAGGGCCATGGATGCACAGCCATCATAGTGTCAAACTTGTAGGTTGACTGAATGCTTTAAGAACTTAATATCAGCTTTATCAATTAGGGGAATATTGTATTCACAGTTGTTACTCTGGGCTAGCCTGAATATCAGATTCTCTAGTCTTAAACACAGTTGAGGCTAACCATTCAAATCTAGTTTTTCAAATGGGAATATACTTCATTCATAAGCTTTCTTAGGAAGTCGCCACTTTGTGCAAGAAGTGGGTACTTGATTCATCTTATAACATTTTTCATTTCTTCATTGACATATTTTCGGACATAGTTTATCAAAGGATTAGTCCTCAGAATCTACAGTGGAAGATCTTGGAGATGTATCGGCCATTTGGGACTTACAAGCAAGGAAGCTGTCATTGACCAAAATCGTCGGGCAAAAAACTGCGTCTTACTGTTGCGCCTTTTTGACGGCGTCTTACGGTTGCGAAGCCAGTACCTTAATCTATGGAGTTGCTGTATGAACTTGTGTTTACAAAAGGCTGAACTTCCCAAATATTCTTTCTGCAGACTTCAGACAAAATCCTCTGGACAAAACTTAGAACCAATCAATTCTGAATAAAACATATAACCGATTTTCTGTAACCAGCTCTGATACCATTTCTTACACAACCATCTCTAAACAACTTTACAATACATTTTTCTGCAACTTATTACCAACCATATATGTGAATGATTGTAACATAACTCCAAGCATGGAAAGTTTCACGAACAACATTTAACACAATTGTAAACACATCTTCAGTCTCATACAAATCTTCAAATATACTGAACTCATTAATCACCAACAACTTATATTCCAGTTCTACCGCCAATACAACATAGACAGTATCAACCATACTTAATTTGTACCAAATATGAGCAGAATATCTATTTCTGCATCTTCACCAAACAGATCTACTAAAATCATACAAAAAACTTCGAAAACATCATCACATTCAAATATATCTTCAAACTCTTCAAACTTATCAATATTTATAAATTTCAAAGCTCCATTGACGCGAACTAGAGCATGTACAGACTTGAACATATTTTACTTACAAGATAAGCCTAGCATTGAAGACTTGAATACTCTGTCTCTTAGAATCTTTAGTTCCAATCCAGTGTATCCACTCAATCCCAGCGTAGTGAATGAGTTGGAGATGCGCTATTAAATAGGCATTCCAAGGCTTTTCACCGGGAGACTGGAAACCGAAAACCGGAAGTGCAGGTAATCGGTAAGATTCCTTAAAACGACCCGTGAGTACAGCCTACTCACAAAAAGCTTTATTTAAAGATGCATGGGCCCACCACGCACTGACAAAAGCAGAGATAAGAACGAATCTTATCAAAAGACGACCGACAACAGGCCTGTCGGATAGCCAAAAGCAAACGCACTCAAAAAAGAAAGGATAAGATGGAATCTTATCCGACAGCTATGGCAACATGCCTGCCATAATAGCAGATAGTGCGGAACGCACTAAGGAGAATCATAGAGAACGGAGGGACCCGGAGGGTCAGTGTCATCATCGGAGGATGATGAGCTATCATGTCGCTGAGGTGCTCCTGGAAGTTGACGTTCATGCTGTTCTAGCCAGACGCGAGACATGTGAGCAGTTCCATCGTTGTCGGGCTGGAGATGTGGTCTGGTTGGAAACAGATAGTGGTCCAGTATTCGTAGATCTTGATCTGGTGCAGGCGGCCTGACCACCATGGTATGGTGTAACAAAATTCTCCTCCACAGGGTTGCATTTGGTCTTTCAACAAAGTTCCTGTGATTAATTTTTACATAATAATGTGCTTTTACAAACCAGGGTATTTTGCACTGTATGAGGATATTTCTTACAGTGTCAGGATGCACATTGAGAAGAGGAGAGTTAGACAATTTAGTAGGAAGATATTTTGACAGAAAATATTTGAAGTGTGTAGAAATATACTTCCTATCCCCTAATGCGGGAGGCCGGTTCCAGAGATCATAATGCAAAGGATGTTCTTCAGTCCACATCCTTGAGAATTCGAACCGCCAAATGGTGTCCTTTCTCGGTATCAGTTGTCTAAGCCTGAGACCTTCGACTGGTAGGAAATCCGGTTGTTCAACAGCATACAGAGATCTCCATTGCCAATGGAGACAGCATTTTACAATTGGTTCCTGCAGAGTATGGAATTCTCTTCCTGGAATATCTGGGTCATAGAATTTGCATTCTGCTTCAGTCATAGCATACTCCTGCGTTGTTATCAGATCTCTTGAGACAAGAAGTGTCTGAGCTTCTTGTGACATTCTATTATCACAAAGAACCAATGCATTAATTTGCTCCTTTGCATGCCTGTGATCCCATACTGTTCCATGGGATTCATGGATTACCTGTGTAACACTGATGTTCTTAGGATTGTTGAGTTCTCTGCTAACAAAATCTGCGAGAGCATTTTGTTTACCTGAAATGTGCTCTATGGAGAACTCAAAATTGTCAAACCAAAGACCCCATCTTTGGAGTCTATTGAAAGCGGTCTTATTGGCTGGATCACCGCCATTCAATCTTTTTCTGAAATCTTTGAGATCAGACCTAAGAATGAATGCTTCATTCTGGACAAAAAATAGGAAAGCTTTGATTGCTTTCTTCGCAGCCAATATTTCTTTATGCGAAGAATGATAATTTAATTCAGAACCCTGAAAGGCTCCAGAGGCGAATCTGCATACCTTTTCTTTATCATCTTCGGCTTTTTCTTTAAGTACAGCTCCCCAAAATTGTTCGCTGGCGTCGCATTCAATAATCTTCTTGCCAGGTCCTGGTAGAGACATTGCTGGGAGTTCACGTACTTGCTTTTTAATTCTTTGTACTGCTTGAGTCATCTCCTGGGTCCAACTAGGAGCTTCCTTCTTTAGACGCTTGTTGAGCAGTACCCTGTCAGTAGCTATGTTCTGGTAAAAACCAGCGACATAGTTTACACATCCAAGAAAGCGCTGCAACTGCACTTTCTCCAGGATTTGATCAGGAAAGTTCTGGATGTTGGATACAACATGTTGCTGCATAGTAATAGTTCCAGAACTGATTTTAATTCCGAGGAAGTCAATTTCCTCCTTGAAGACCTCCATTTTTGAGGGGGACAGACAGATCCCATTCTTATATACGGTCTCATAGAATTTTTCAAGGTGAGTCAGGTGTTCCTTTGGAGACTTAGAAAAGATGAGAATATCATCTATGTAAACAATGAGAAAATCAGAAAACTCACCGAAGATTTTATCCATAACCTTCTGGAATATGGATGGGGCTGTCTTCAATCCGAATGGAAGAACCTTCCATTCATACTGTCCACCAGGCACTATAAATGCCGTTTTATACATGTCTTCAATTTTCAGGAATATCTGCCAAAATCCGCTCTTCAGATCGAATTTGCTATACACCTTTGATCCTTTAATCCTTCTGAGGATATCATCCTTGGCAGGTATTGGATGTTGTACAGCAGCGATGAACTTGTTGAGTGGCTTGTAGTCCACTACTAATCTTTTCTTGTTTCTCAGCTGCTCACTCCTTTTATTAACATAAAAGGCAGTGCAAGACCAGGGCGAATTGGACTCTTGGATAAATCCAGCTTTAAGCAATTTCTGGATTTCGCCTTGGCATTCTTTCTTTCTGCAGGGGGCATACCTCTGTGATGTGCCTTGAATTTTGGCACAACTTCATTTCCATTGCTGTCTTTGACTAGCTGCAGATCTAGAGAGCAATAATGTTTCTTTCTGTTAACAAAAGCATGTGGATCTTCACTGCATACATTCTGCTTTATCTTGGATACAATTTCATCAATGCTGACAGAACAGTTAGAAATAGATTTGTGTATCCAAGCATTGTTAACAGTCTTTACCTTTTGTGGTAAAGGAACTATGGACTGGAATGAATATCTCCTAGGGATATGAACAGGAGGTTGAAACAACATTATGAAATCTTGGGAGATGCTGAATGTATGACATTTTTGAAGAAAATCAACCCCAAGAAGACAGTCATAGTTCTCCATATTATGTTGATAAAATTCTAAATCTATAGAATTTCCTTCAACATCTATTCTGACTTTTGCCATGAATCTACAGACAACTTCCCGTTTATCAAACTTGATCTTTGTGTGGGTATTAACCCAACAGTCACTGGGAATGGCATATTGTCTGATTAAACTAATTTCAGCACCCGTATCAATCATAGCATCAAGAACATATGGCTTAATGTGTGGGATGCATATTGTGATTGCAATAAACGGATTCTGGGTGCAGCTTAGAGTACATACCTTTGCTTGATCTGTTTGATCTTTTTGTCCTGCAAGGTTTTGGTATGTTTCTTCAAGATTCTCTTCAGAATCTTTCTTCTCACTTTCTTCCTCAGCTACCAGCTTGCTGTATTCTTCTGTGGCATTGGCAAGCACTTTTTCTAGTAGCTCAATCCTGGATCTTCTCCAGGTTCTGTATACTTCTTTTGAAGCTGGATCAATGGAGGATTGTCCTGTCTCATATGAAGAATAAACTGGAGGACTGATTCCTCTTCCTCGACCACGCCAAGATCCTGTTCTGCCTCTGCAAGGGACTTGTCTCTGCCGTATCCTTTGCTGGAAAGGTGGCCTGATAGGAAATGCTTCAAAAGGGTCATCAGACTGCTGTGCATCTTTGCTTTGTGCTTGACTTTGCTCAAGCTCTTGTTGCCTGATATATCGGTCCTGAAGATCTCTGAGTTCTTTATGTAAAGACAGTTTTCTGGCCGTGTCCCATGGGGGACAGCTTTCATAAACTGACTGAAGACTTTCTACCTGTCTTCTCAGAAGATCTGCACTTGGTGGTATCATAGGGTGAACAAAGTTAGACACCATGTTAATACTGAAGTGAGTAAAAGATGGAACAGAACTGTACCCACTGTCTTCAGTACTATCACTGTCTTCAGATGCCTGCTGAATTGCATTGCAGGGTTCACCATCTATGGAGGCATAGGATATGTCTGACGAAAGACTGTCAGTATCTGAAATAAAAGCATATTCATCATCCTGTATGCCTTTGAGAGATAAGGTGTTTACCTTTGCCTTACCTTTAGCAGTATGTCTTTGAGGACACTGGTTAGCATAGTGGTCCTCTTTGCAGATGTAGCAAGTCGGCTTGAACTTTGATGACTTGCCTAGGTGCTTATACCTTCTGAATTTAAACTTTTTTCTGGGCTTTCCCTCTCTGAACTCTCTGTATTTGTTTTTATGCTTTTTCTTTTTCTTTTTCTGCTGCCAAGCACCCTTCCCCTTTGAAAAAAGACAATCTTTACAAGAAGATTTCTTGCGGGAAGATTGGATTTCTAAATCTGGACACCCAAAAGGTTCCAGTGCATATTGTTCACAGAAAGTATTGTTCAGAGCTTTCTGGTGTTTGAACGCCTGTTTGCGTTCCCATTTTTCTTTACACATTTTAGCATTGCATTGATCTATAATCTGATTAATGTGCCCAAAACTGAGTTCAGAAGTTTTCATACCGTGCATAGCCCTTCTGTATTGAGTGGCAAAGAAAGGCGGGAATGACTCTATGTACCGGAGACGCATTGTCTCGTCGTTGATGTTGCCGGAGCTGTAGTAGAGCTTCTGCATGAAGCACTGGTATTCTTTGACTCGAGTCATATCACATAGCCGGGCACGGAGGAACATCGCTGTGTTCATCATTTTATCATCGTCAATATTGCCGATGAATTCTTTTATCAAGGCCGCTGTTAGGCCAGTGAAGCCTGTTTCTAGAATTGCTGCTTTATTGGGAAGAAGATCCCACCATTCCTTTAGAATGCCGACAAAGCCATTGACTATTGTGGCAGCTATATTCTTAGGAGTTCTTCCATAAGTTTCTTGTTGGGTGTTACCCCATCCAATCATGGAGTGAATGAGTTCCTTAACTTCTGCTACGGACTTACACTCTATTCTGTAGAAGTTAGGTTGCAGCGTCTGAATTCTAGTGGCTGCTTGGAAGCCTGGAGTACTGGATTCTCCCATTTGCTCATCAAAGACAGGGGGTGCAAATTGCGGATCCTCTATATGGGACTCAGTTCCTTCTATACTTAACATATTAACCTCTTTATCTTTGAAAAATAGAGGTTTGTACTCTTCTAGTACTTCCTTATAGGACTTCTTAGGAGTAGGATTGGCTAGTTGCTGAACTTCAGACCAGGATACAGCCTTAGTCCAATCTCCTTCTTTTCTAGGAGTCATCCTGTGACTCAGTTCATGAATCCTTGGAAGGATTCTTGGAAGCTCTTGTGACAGACACTTTTGTATCTCATCTATACGGGAATGAGTTTTCTCATTCTCATCTTGTAATTGTGAGATGCCTGATTCTATGATTTCATTTGTCTGTGTAGATCTGGAGATGATAGTACTTTTGAGACCAATAGTATGGTCTACCAATGGTTGTACAAAATCTGTTACTCTATGAGATACTGCTTCTGGCAAGTTAGCAGAAACATTTTGAACTAGAGTTTCTACTTGTTTAACAGATTTTTCTATACTATCAACTTTCTTATTTAACAACTGCAGAGCTCCTGCAGTGTCTCCCTTTTTCCTTAACTCTATTGCCTTTAGAGTTCTTTCCAGATTAGCAAACTTTTCTGAATAAGTACTTACTTCTTCGTGAACAGACAAAAGGGCCTTATTGGTCCAATTCAACATCTTAGAGCTTTCAGAGGGCTCTATTTCCTTGTTCACGGCTCTTTGATACCAGAAGACAGCCTTCTGGGTTTCATCTGGAGAGATCAACTCATGTTGATCTGTAGGAGGGAAGACAGTTCTTGTGCTTGTAGAAGCCATATTGATTGTAGGCCCGTTGACAGGGGCATACTTCTGACTTACTAACTTCTCACAATCTGAACACCATAGGAAGTCAGTAGATGGATCATGAGTCAAAGACTTATGGCTACACAAGAATAATTTTTCTTCTTCTTTTTTCTCAGTCTGTGGGACAGATGTTTCACCAACAGTGAAATAAGAAGATGTAGAGGCTACAGAATTGCTTCTTGGTAATTGTCTCTTAGAGATACCAACATCAGAATTTCTTCTAAAGCTGAGTGTTACATTATCTCTACCTTCTGTAACTGAGGTTGCATTCTCTAGCTTTGGTCTGGATGTCTGGACAAATTTTTTAGCAAGGGTCCATTCCCTAGGGACCTTTATGTCAGACCATGATATGAGCTCAGGTTCAATCTTTTGTGTTTCTAAATTCACGTGTGTCACCACGCTACTGCCCTTGGACACGCCATGCTTTACAGCTGGGTTCATGGTATTGACCAGTCTGTAAATGATTTTGTAATGAATGGCTAGGGGACAAGAACCTACGCGCATATTTAAACCTGTTGTTGCTAGATGCAATTTGAGAACATCCTGTAAAAGGTCATCCTTGGTAAGGGATACAGGATAGTTGGGAAAAACTTCAAAGGATATCGGGCCATTATGAAGGCCAGTTTGTATTCTCCCAGCTGCTAACAAACTATCTTTGAAATTATCAAACCTCTATAGGTCCATTAAACAACATAATACTTAAGCATTTAACCTCTTCTAAACAAAGGGGTTATGCCTATTTCCACATAGCCTACATGGGCAAACTTATAGGTTGACTTTGTTTTAAGGACTTAATGATCAGCTGAGTTGCTCAATTCAGACCAGGAATATTATATTCTCCAGTTACTTGTACTCTGGGAGTACCTGAATGACAGATTCTCTAGTCTTGGGAATTCTTGGACAGTTGAGGCGATAACAGACACTGAAATCTATTTATCCGGGAATATACTTCATTATAAGACTTTAGTTGTGGAAGTCGCCACTCAGGAGTGGGACTATGATCTCATTTGTCTGTGTAGATCTAGAGATGATAGTACTTCATAAGACCAATAGTATGGTCTACCGGACTGGTTGTATCAAATCTGATCATCCTGTGAGATATCTACAGCTTCTGGCAAGATCTAGTAGAGAACATTATCGAACTATTTGGGACTTTCTAGCAAGGTTTAACAGATTTCCCAAAATACGTCGGGCAAAAACTCGTCTTACTGATGCGCCTAACACACGGCGTCTGCACGAGCTCCTGCAGATAGTCTCACCTGCCAATCTATGGAGTTAACTCTATTGCCTTTAGAGTTCTTTCCAGATTAGGATGAGCTTTTCTGAATAAGTACTTACTTCTTCGTGCAGACTTCAGACAAAGGGCCTTATTGGTCCAATTCAGCATTAGAGAGCTTTCCAGAGGGCTCAATTTCCTTGAATCACGGCTCTTTGATACCAGACCGACAGCCTTCTGGGTAACCAGCATCTGGAGAGATCAACTCATGTTGATCTGTAGGAGGGAAAGCAGTTCTTGTGCTTGTAGAAGCCATATTGATTGTAGGCCCGTTGACAGGGGCATATTTCTGACTTACTAACTTCTCAACTTATCTGAACCAACCATAGGAAGTCAGTGAGATGGATCATGTGTTACATGAACTCCAAGCTATGGAAAGTTTCAACTTTTCTTCTTCTTTCTAACATCAGTCTGTGGTTGACAGACTGTTTCTCCAACAGTTGAAATAAGAAGATGTGGAGGCTACAGAGTTGGAATCTTTTCAATTGCCTCTTAGATGATGCCAATGAGTTCAGTATTTCTTCTGAAGCTGAGTGTTACATTATCTCTACCCTCTGTAACTGAGGTTGCATTCTCTAGCTTTGGTCTGGATGTCTGGACAAATGTTTTTCGTGCAAGGGTCCATTCCCTAGGGACCTTTATGTCAGACCATGATATGAGCTCAGGTTCAATCTTTTGTGTTTCTAAATTCACGTGTGTCACCACGCTACTGCCCTTGGTAATAAGTTGCATGAAAAATGTTATTGCTAAAGTTCATTGTGTTGACCAGTCTGTAAATGATTGTGTAATGAAATGGCTATCAGACAAGAACCTACGCGCATATTTAAACCTCGTAGTTATATAGTTTTAATTCAAGAATTGATCCTGGTTCTAAGTTCATCCTAGGTAAGAGGATTTTGGATAGTCTGGGAAAAACTCTGCAGAAAGAATATTTGGGCCGTTAGTTCAGGCCAGTTTGTAAACACAAGCTGCTATACAGCAACTATCATTGAGATTGGCAAACCTAAGTGTGGCTATTAAACAACCGTAAGACGCCGTAGCATTTAATCCTCTTCTAACAGTAAGACGAGTTTTATGCCCGATCGATTTTGGTCACAGCCTACAGCTTCCTGCAAACTTGTAGGTCCCACTGACGCTTTAAGCCGACTTACATATCCTAGATCTTCCACAATTAGGGGAATATTATGATTCATAGTCCTGTTGACTCTGGGCTTGTCCTGAATAACAGATTCTCTAGTCAATTAAGACACAGTAATGAGGCTAACAACTGAAATCTAAGTCCCACTCCTGAGAATATACGATCTTTATAAGCTTTCTTAGGAAGTCGCCACTCAGGAGTGAATCAAGTCCCACTCCTGAGTGGCGACTTCCTAAGAAAGCTTATAATGAAGTATATTCCCATTTGAATAGATTTCAGTTGTTAGCCTCAACTGTGTTTAAGACTAGAGAATCTGTTATTCAGGTAGCCCAGAGTAACAACTGTGAATATAATATTCCCCTAATTGATAAAGCTGATATTAAGTCCTTAAAGCGTCAGTCAACCTACAAGTTTGCACATGTAGGCTGTGTCCAGATAGGCATAACACCTTTATTTAGAAGAGGATTAAATGCTAGCATATTATGTTGTTTAATGGACCTTAGGTTTGACAATTTCAAAGATAGTTTGTTAGCAGCTATACAAACTGGCCTTCATAACGGCCCGATATCCTTTGAAGTTTTTCCCAACTATCCTGTATCCCTTACCAAGGATGACCTTTTACAGGATGTTCTTAAATTGCATCTAGCAACTACAGGTTTAAATATGCGCGTAGGTTCTTGTCCCCTAGCCATTCATTACAAAATCATTTACAGACTGGTCAACACAATGAACCCAGCTGTAAAGCATGGCGTGTCCAAGGGCAGTAGCGTGGTGACACACGTGAATTTAGAAACACAAAAGATTGAACCTGAGCTCATATCATGGTCTGACATAAAGGTCCCTAGGGAATGGACCCTTGCTAAAAAATTTGTCCAGACATCCAGACCAAAGCTAGAGAATGCAACCTCAGTTACAGAGGGTAGAGATAATGTAACACTCAGCTTCAGAAGAAATTCTGATGTTGGCATATCTAAGAGGCAATTGAAAAGAAGTAACTCTGTAGCCTCCACATCTTCTTATTTCACTGTTGGAGAAACATCTGTCCCACAGACTGAGAAGAAAGAAGAAGAAAAGTTATTCTTGTGTAGCCATAAATCATTAACACATGATCCATCTACTGACTTCCTATGGTGTTCAGATTGTGAGAAGTTAGTAAGTCAGAAATATGCCCCTGTCAACGGGCCTACAATCAATATGGCTTCTACAAGCACAAGAACTGCTTTCCCTCCTACAGATCAACATGAGTTGATCTCTCCAGATGAAACCCAGAAGGCTGTCTTCTGGTATCAAAGAGCCGTGAACAAGGAAATAGAGCCCTCTGAAAGCTCTAAAATGCTGAATTGGACCAATAAGGCCCTTTTGTCTGTTCACGAAGAAGTAAGTACTTATTCAGAAAAGCTCTCTAATCTGGAAAGAACTCTAAAGGCAATAGAGTTAAGGAAAAAGGGAGACACTGCAGGAGCTCTGCAGCTTTTAAATCAGAAAGTTGATAGTATAGAGAAATCTGTTAAACAAGTAGAAACTCTAGTTCAAAATGTTTCTACTAACTTGCCAGAAGCAGTATCTCACAGGATGACAGATTTGATACAACCAGTGGTAGACCATACTATTGGTCTTAAAAGTACTATCATCTCTAGATCTACACAGACAAATGAGATCATAGAATCAGGCATCTCACAACTACAAGATGAGAATGAGAAAACTCATTCCCGGATAGATGAGATACAAAAGTGTCTGTCACATGAACTTCCAAGAATCCTCCCAAGGATTCAAGAACTGAGTCATCAGTTGACTCCCAGAAAAGAAGGAGATTGGTCTAAGGCTGTATCCTGGTCTGAAGTTCAGCAACTAGCCAATCCTACTCCTAAAAAGTCCTATAAGGAAGTACTAGAGGAATACAAGCCTCTATTTTTCAAAGATAAAGAGGTTAATATGTTAAGTATAGAAGGAACTGAGTCCCATATAGAGGATCCGCAATTTGCACCCCCTGTCTTTGATGACAAAAAGATCAAACAGATCAAGCAAAGGTATGTACTCTAAGCTGCACCCAGAATCCGTTTATTGCAATCACAATATGCATCCCACACATTAAGCCATATGTTCTTGATGCTATGATTGATACGGGTGCCGAAATTAGTTTAATCAGACAATATGCCATTCCCAGTGACTGTTGGGTTAATACCCACACAAAGATCAAGTTTGACAAACGGGAAGTTGTCTGTAGATTCATGGCAAAGGTCAGAATAGATGTTGAAGGAAATTCTATAGATTTAGAATTTTATCAACATAATATGGAGAACTATGACTGTCTTCTTGGGGTAGATTTTCTTCAAAAATGTCATACATTCAGTATCTCCCAAGATTATATAATGTTATTTCAACCTCCTGTTCATATTCCCAGGAGATATTCATTCCAGTCCATAGTTCCTTTACCACATAAGGTAAAAGCTGTTAACAATGCTTGGATACACAAGTCCATTTCTAACTGTTCTGTCAGCATAGATGAAATTGTATCTAAGATAAAGTAGAATGTATGTAGTGAAGATCCACATGCTTTTGTTAACAGAAAGAAACATTATTGCTCTCTAGATCTGCAGCTAGTCAAAGATAGCAATGGAAATGAAGTTGTGCCAAAATTCAAGGCACATCACAGAGGTATGCCCCCTGCAGAAAGAAAGGAATGCCACGGCGAAATTCAGAAATTGCTTAAAGCCGGATTCATCCAAGAGTCCAATTCGCCCTGGTCTTGCACTGCCTTTTATGTTAATAAAAGGAGTGAGCAGCTGAGAAACAAGAAAAGATTAGTAGTGGACTACAAGCCACTCAACAAGTTCATCGCTGCTGTACAACATCCAATACCTGCCAAGGATGATATCCTCAGAAGGATTAAAGGATCAAAGGTGTATAGCAAATTCGATCTGAAGAGCGGATTTTGGCAGATATTCCTGAAAATTGAAGACATGTATAAAACGGCACTTCACCATCCAATGTAGAAAATTGGAAGGCATTGCTACTTTTACATTTTATGACCATGTAAGGGCCACTCCAAATGGCATAAAACTTGGAATGTCTTCCTAGTTTTGCTCGATTTGCATCCCATTTCAAGACTAGGTCTCCTTTCTAGAAGGTCCTAGTTCTTGCCTTCTTATCGAAGCATTTATTAATTGAGACCTGATCCTTCTCTATTGTCTGAAGTGCATGTTCTTTGGTTTCTTCCAACTCCATCAGCTTTGCATACCTGGCCTCCATTGGCTTGAACTCATACATCTCCAGCTGCTTCATGAGTTCTAATGTTGGTAACTCAAGTGATATAGGAAACACTGCCTCTTTCCCATATATGAGTTTGAATGGAGAGTTGCCTGTAGACCTCTTGGGTGTTGTCCTATCAGCCCATAAGGCTGAATTGAGTTTCATGTGCCAAGTCCTCTAATTTTCATCCAGATTTCTTCTGACAATCTTCAACAGATTCTTATTCATGGACTCAACTTGACCATTACCCTGAGGGTAATAGTTTTATGAAGTGCTCAAGTAAATTCCGTTCCTAACAACCCATCCTGTGATTTTGGAACCTATGAATGCCAATGCATTGTCTGATATAATGGTGGCTGGCACTCCAAATCTAGTCATTATCCCTTCGTAGAAGTCTAATATGTTGGACTCATTAGCTTCTTTGAGTGCCACTGCCTCGGTCCACTTGGTAAAATAGTTTGTTACCATTAGAATCCACTTGTGGTCTGGAATCAAATTTGGATTGATGACCTTGATGAAATCCAACCCCCATTGCATGAATGGTTGGTCAACTGGAATGGGAGTGCTAATAGCCTCTCTTTGCCTCTGAAGAATTCATAGTTCTTGCACTTTTTAATCGATGCATAGTAGTCACTAAACACCTTGGGCCAATAATAACCCGCCTTTATGATCTTGAGTGTTGTCACTTGTGGAGAAAAATGGCGTCCAACTACTTCATCATGGAACTCTTGTAGCACTTTCTCAACCTGATTTGTCCTAATGCACCTTAACATGATGCCATTGATATCCCTTTTGAACAAGACATCGTCAATAAGTACATATGGGATGGCCTGTAGTCTAAAGTGCCTCCTTTATGTTTTATTCATTTCTAGAGGACATAGGCATGTTTGAAGGAAGTACACCATGTTTTGAGTCCAGCAAGGGGAGGGCATATTCTCATTTTCTTTGTCTTGACTATCCTGTAGGACCAAAACATCTTATTTTTCATCACTTGCTTCTTCTTGTTGACTTAAGGTCATTTGCTCACACAATCCCTTCCCACGGACCAGCTTAGTGACCTTGATCTCAATGTCATACTCCATGACACGAGTGATCCACCCTGCACGCTTTAAGTCCTTTCCAAGAAGGAAGTATTTAACTCCTACATGGGAGAACAATAGTTGGATTTTTTTGTTTGAAACCAAATGCTTAAACTTATTCAATCCTCTGATCACTGTCAGGACCTACTTTTCGATGAAAGATTATTTCACTTCATAATCTTCCAGACCCTAGCTGAAGAAAGCAATTGGCTGCCCTATATCTTCTTTATTCTACTGTACTAGGATTGCAAAAATCGTGTCACTGCCACCAAAGGCATATAGTATAAAATCCTTAGAAAAATCTGGATTCACGAGAGTTGG